>JPKC01000100.1:0-15361 GCA_000750925.1 Pseudogymnoascus sp. VKM F-4518 (FW-2643) | reverse complement strand
TAATACCTCCTCCTAGCGCCCGAAAAGACGGAGAAAGGAAAGTCCGAAGCCTGCGCGCTCTCTTCTCTTCGAAGAACCTTCTTATTTTAGCTTCCGCTAAAATTTCGAAGGCATCTGTGTGTCGACCATGCATGAATTTGCTCCACACAGCCGCCACAAGGCTGATGACAATCTCCCGCATGGTAGTGAGGCTTTAGAGCTCGGGTACACTCCCTTTATATGTTGTAGGAATAGTAAGAGGTGAATGGTGGAGCTGTGGTGGGAGGAACCCTGTTTCGTCATAAAAGCAGACCCTCTGCAAATCAGGCGCGGCGGCGACAACGTGATCGTAAACTTCAGAGTAGCCGTGGTTTGGAATGTTCAGGAGTGGTCATACAACATGACTGACACAAAAATACTGGAATTTTCAATGGAATCATAAATTTGGAATCAATTGAATTCAAAGTACCAATATTTGTCCCGTCACGGGGTGCGTCCCTTGATGCAGGGATGCACGTTACTTGGCTTCATCTGTGTCTCTTTCGCTACTCTCTCTGGATCGTCGTCTACATCTTCATCAATCATTAGCTCGAACCTAAATAATTTACATACTTAAATGTCTCTGCATGCTAATAAGCTGGAGAAGCGGCCAGCCCCACGCGAAAAATCCTCGAGAAGGCTTGGCTTCACGAACCAGAATTGTTAATTGAGACGTTCTAAGTCAAGGTTTTTACCTGCTTCTTTACAGAAAGATTAAATATTCCCCCAGTTTGCAACTTATCCTCAAAATCTTAGAATGATGAAAGATGCCATTCAATCTTCTTCACGCCTGTAAAGACAGCCGGTCTGTCTTCAAACAACTTTGTAAGCTGGAAAGTACCCTCGGTCTCAGTCGTCTTAGGTATACCCTCGACCACTATACCTTAAGTGTCAGTTGTTATAACCACACAAACAGAAGCCAGTCTTTGTAATCATCCCATGGCAACATGCCCTTGGAAGTTAAAGCGGAAGGCTCAATACCTCTGACTGGGAAAGTCTAAGACCGTTACATCAATTCTGTCTACAGCTACTACAGTACAGCGGAAACAAATGGCGCAATATTGGCATCCTGGTCGCAATGATCATTTACAATCATCTCGCATAATTTGTATTGCAAGCGAATATGTCATGGCCAAGGTGAGGTTCTCATTTTCCGCCGAGATTTTATTCCGAAATCTGCCAGAGGAGATGGGAGCGATGTCGAATGTCGATTTACGATCCAGCCGAAGTTGTTTTGGGCAACCTGAACGGAGTCGAGTCAGCGATGACAGGGCTACAAGCCTCTACCATCTTCATTGGATGATCACGTAGGAAAGTGAGTGGTGGGTTGCGCAAGCCACGCAACTCTGATAGGCTAATGCTTGATGCCCGGATTTGGAGTGCCTAATTCCTTCAATGAAAGCTTTCTCGTCTTTCAATTCACAAAACTGGATGCTCGGAGCATGTTGTAGGGGAGACAAAATGGGGCAGCGCCTCGCGGGTTACAGCTTGCACCCCTTTGGGCGGCGCATCGTCAATATCTTGCCAAGACTATGTTGTGAGATCTCTCGCATCTCATTAAGCTATCTACCTATCAGGTTACATCATTCCCAGATTCTTTCCAATACCTCTTTCCAACACACTTTACTACTCCTTAATCTTAGCTTCATCGGAATTGACAAATTGGTCGACTCGCATGCTTGAAAACTTGCGCGCGCTGACTTCTTGCTCAAACAATACGTCTAGCTCGCCGTACGTGCGGTCTTTGGTCTCGGGAAGGCGAAAGTACGCCCAGGTCAAGATGAGGACCACGAGGCCCCCCCAGAACAGGCCTGTCTTGGCTCCCCAATTCCAGGAGTTGACCCCTAAAAAGCGGGGCATCAGAAAGCTATTTACCAACTGCTGGCAGTTAGACATATGCACCTCTGGTAACTGAACATATAGGTAGGACTTACTCCAGCAGCATTGTTCAAGATACGGGCCAGGACAATAGTCTTGCCCTTGAGACGAGTGGATGGCAGTTCTGCTACAAGAGTGTAGCAGAGGGGACCAACAGAAAGATTGTATATGAAGGCATCTGTTGAGATAAATTCAGCACACGTTACCCGGGTACATGAGACAGACAACAGGGGGAAGTCCAAAACTTACAGAGGATCAAGAGGCTACCAATCGCCCATGATGGACCAGACATGTATGTAGGCGCAAAGCCTAGTCCACCAATAGTGATCAGGACGGCCAGCAGTGAGCCCATACCACCAAGGTACATAGTCCTCCTGCCAAACTTGTTCAATAGAACCCACGAAAGCACAACTCCAGTGGCTCCAATACAATACTGGATTACGTTGAATGTGAACGAGTTACTCGTCGACAAACCAGCCCTCTCGTAGAACTGCACAGAGTAGCCCATCATAGCGCTGCCGCATAGATTCTGCGCCGTGTAAGAGATGGATGCAATCTCTGTTCTCCGGAGATTGGTGCGTTGGAATGCGTCCAAGTAGCTCGTACCGGCCAAGTGCTCCTCCTCTAGCTCGTTCGTAGCCTTCAACATGGCTAGTTGGTCGTCAGCATTAAAGTCGATGCCGCAATTTGGCGAGACAAGGCTCTGGATAGACTGCTTGGCGTTTTCGAAGCGGCCTTGGCGGACCAGCCACCAGGGTGACTCAGGGGCGAAGATGGAGCCGAGGATTATGAACGGCGGCCAGAGCCACTGTAGCGCGAAGGGAATACGGTAGCCCCACTCGCCCTGTATAGGAAGCAGACCCTTGAGGACGCCGGCTGCGATAAGTTGGCCCATAACCCAACAGAGGTTGACGTAGGCGGTGAGGTAGGGACGGAGGACGAGGGGCGCAATATCAGAGGCATAGGCGAGCGTCAGGGTCTGGAAGACGCCCCAGGGGATACCAAGGAGGATCATGGCAACCAGGAGGGTCTGGATGTTGGGAGCGAAGAAAGGTATAAAGAGTAAGCTAATCATGAGCATCTGGGAGCCGATCATAGTTCGCTTATACCCGATCCTTTCAGCGATCCAACCATTGAGGTATAGACCAACGATCTGGCCACACTGGCCTCCGGCCTGGATGTATGTTTGCCAGTCGGCCGAGATGACTTTGCCACCATGACCGTCGGGTTGATTGCCATACTTTTCCTGGAAGCTGTGAGTGATATTAGTAAGGCTGCACTGAATGGATGTGAAAGAGGAGACTTACGCATCGTAACCGAAGAAGGAACCCATGAGAGACAGGTCGTAACCCTCCATAATAATTGCTGTGGAGAATAGTAGCGAAAAGGCAATGGCCTTGGGGTAGAGCTTGAACGAGTCCTTCAGAGTAAGGTTGTGCTCGCGGGCGGTGGCATCACGGGCATCCGCCCGCGATTGCTCGTCGTGTTGGACATGATCGCGTTGTAGTACATTCTCTGTCGGCGTCGACAGTTTGGGAGAGGAGTCCATAATGGCTTGGCTCGATGTCAAGAATTCGTTCGCCTCAATTGAGAGAGAAATCCAAGTGCAAGTGGCGCGTATTGAGAGAGGGATGCATTAGATTCGCGTTGCTCTGGAGTTCTGGTGAATGAGAAATTGAAGCGAAGTTGGAGAGCGGTAACCAGCTCTTATATACATGAGGTGAGAGAACATGACATGACATCGGTTGTATTAAATAGGAAGTATTTCGGCTTGTGGAGTTGAGATGGACAAGCCTCTTCTCCACGGGGTATGCAGTCAAGTCCGCTTTTTACCCCAGGCTACCCATAATCTGGGCCCATTTAGAATGTCGCCTCGTCCCAGCGGGCAGATATGGGTCCAAGCTTCCAGGGCAGTCGAACAAAAGGCCCATTGCAAGGATGCTTATACGGCCTACGTGAAGTGGCGGCAAACGGCAAATCATAAAACGACCTCGGGTAAATACTCGGGTCTTTTTCTTAGCTCATTTGCTGCTGTAATCCACTCGGCTGATTATCTGCAATGCCGCGTTCAAAGTGGAACTATCATTCTACAGGTCAGGTGACTACTAGCATTCCAACAATTTGACGTCTATAAAAGGAATGTAAGTTTGATTTGAAGAGGTTAATTATCGAATTTATAATTTCGACACGAATTACCTACCATGTCTGCTACCGATATTGACTGGGATACGCTCTTCCCTGGTGTACACATTCCCCAGGCAAAACCTGATCCCCCGAAGGTCCCAGATCATCTAGAAGTTCGCTTTCAGAGCCACCCTGCCTTGGGCGAAGTTGCTATCTTGAAAGGCGGCGATTTCTTCTTTTTAGCAGTGCTGGAAATTCCCAACTTCCGCGCGAACGAGCCTTGGGAAGTCAAGCTCTGTTACACATCCCAGAATCAAGCCAGGAAATATTTACCCCTCTCACCGGTCCAGAGTGGCAAAGTACCTCAGGCGATTCACGCAAGACCCCAACACTTGACACGACTGCATTTCGACACCTCTTTTTCATCTTCTACATCCCTCCAATTTTCATTTCTATTTCGAAGTGGTCCAAATGAGGCATGGCGGTCCATACGAGAGGAACAAGGACTCGAAGATGGACATGTCATTATTGATACAACGAGCCTATCGGACGTCGACCCATCCTTACGTGCCATCGTTCCAGATCTCAATGTAGCAGCGTGGAACATTGAAACAGAACTTGACCAGACATCAACCCTTCAATCGTGGATCCTCAGAGCGACTCTACCGGCTGCTGATGCAGAAAGTGCAAATAGTAGCTTTGAAATTGGGACCCCATGGGGCGCCTTTCTAAAGTAAGCAGGAAATGATCATTCTCAGAATATTTACCCTTTCGGCACTGTTGTGAGGCTCAACCATTCCTTAATCTGGCTGACTGTGGTCTTAGATGGTTCGCCATCGTGCGCCTCTTTCCTTATTGGATTGCTCCGCGACAAGGCAAATCGCAGTTTGCAATTGACAAGGATGCAATGCTGTGCTCATTCTTGGGTCCGCATGGAAAACACCTGGTCTTTTTAGCCGTAAATGGCTGGAATGAGGTTGTATCTGGGTTTCGGTCGACGCCTCACGGAGCTATCACTGTCCATGTACTGAATTCAAAATTGCCTTATAGTACCATTAACTGATGTATTCACTAGGCACAAAACAACGGAAGCTCGGAGTCAACCGTCGCAATTGCCGTCGCGGCTGGAGACAATTTTGAAGCCGCAGTTGCAGCTGTCATGTCTTGTGCCAAATCCATTGTAAACCAAGCAAATGGTGATCAGGATGTCGTGGTAGCACCTCTGACGGACACAACTCACTCCCAGGGCATGGAAGATTGGTATGATGGGTTAGGATATTGTAAGACTTGCCTCTCCTCATATTTGCCCCTGCAAGAGCGATCCCGGCTAACGAATTTAGGCACCTGGAACGCTTTTGGCCATGGAGTGACGGCCGAGAAGATACTTTCGGCCTTATCCGAACTGGGAAACAACAACATCAATATCACAAACCTCATCATCGACGATGGTTGGCAATCAGTTGACAAACCAGAAAAACGCCAGTTTGAGCAGGGAATGGTTGAATTTGAGGCCCAAGGAGAGGGTTTCCATGATGGACTGAAGTCAACAGTCTCTCTCATTCGGAAGAAGCACCCGAACGTCCAACATGTCGCAGTATGGCATGCCCTGCTTGGATACTGGGGTGGCATATCTCCGACTGGAAAAATCGCGAGCAAGTATAAAACTGTTGAAGTTGCTCGTGAAGATGATGACCCCCGCAATCTTCCCGAAGGAGGAATCATGACAGTAGTTGCCAAGGAAGACGTATTCCGATTCTACGATGACTTTTATCAGTTTCTGTCAGATTGCGGCGTCGACGCCGTCAAGACCGATGCCCAAGGTATGATTGATACTTGGATCAGCCCCTCAGTAAGAGCCGAACTCTCTCCAGCATACCTTGATGCGTGGTCTCAATCCAGTCGCCATCATTTTGGCATCAAGTCAATTTCTTGCATGTCGCAGACGCCTCAATCCCTGTTCCGGTGCTACCTGCGCGGGGACAAGAGAAGGAATGTTGTGCGGAACTCTGATGACTTCTTCCCCGAAGTTCCAGCTTCCCATCCTCTCCATATATGGACGAACGCACACAATAGCATCTTGACGCAGCACCTAGACGTGGTTCCGGACTGGGACATGTTCCAAACCGTCAACGAGTACGCAGAATATCATGCTGCAGCAAGATGTATGAGCGGTGGCCCCATCTATATTACAGATATACCTGGAGAGCACGATACAGCTCTCATTCGGAAGATGACTGGCACGACGCCTGATGGGAAGACTGTTATTCTCAGGCTGAGTTCGGGCGGGAAGTCAATTCAGCCCTACTCTACTTATGAAGACGACTTACTTTTAAAACTGGGAGCATACCACGGTGAGTCTCCCTATCATCAAGTGAAAGACCTGACAATGCTGAACATTTATAGAACCATTGAGATCGCCCGTTCTTGCCATTTTCAATATATCAACCCGCCCGCTTACCGAGCTTCTGCCAATCTCGTCCTTCCCTAGCGTGGAGCCAAGACAAAGCTATGTTGTCCGAGCTCAATCGACTGGAACAATTTCAGTGCCAACGGAAGAAGGAAGTTACTCGTCAGTGTTTGCCTCATCACTCGATGTTCGAGGCTATGACATTTTTACGGCATATCCACTTCAGACGTTTGCAGACGGTCGCGATGGGCAGATAAGCATTTCCAATCTGGGTCTTTTGGACAAAATGACAGGCTGTGCAGGAGTTATTGAAAGCTCCATTGAACTTTGCTCTGACAAACGACTCTTGCTCACCACTGAACTGAAAGCACTTGGTACCCTTGGTAGGTTCTTTTCAGCCGCGAGCTTTAGTCCGTATACTGACATTTATACAGGGGTCTACATCACGCAACTTCCGGATTTGATTATTGGGAAGACTATCTCGATCTCGGTCTTTGGACAAAGTCTTGATTCTTTTTCGCGAGTATCCGCTATTGATTCTCGTGTGCTAGAGGTCGACTTGGAAGTCGCGTGGCGCCAAATGAGCACTATCTTTCAAAAGAAGTCATCGGTGCAGGTCGTTGTTTCTATATAATATTTATTTACGTAGCTCACCTAGATTTTTGCAAACAATTTTTGATTCAAATCTCATTATTTCCATCTACTTAAATAGATTGATCGACGCTGTGGCTAGAGAGGTGAGATGTTAGTCAAAGTTGACTAGGCCGAAAATAAGTTAGCGCAAGAAGCAGCAGGTACCAAAGGCTTAAAGGCGACTAAAAGTGCGAGATGCCAAGCTAGTGGAACAAAAGAGATCCGTTTTGGATTCTCGGCTTGGTAGTGGGGGACTGGAAGGCGCCTGTACGAGGCTGGACGCCGTTTCTGAATGAGGCTGAGTGCTGTTTGTGGATGGGTGTTTCTGGATGGAGTTGAAACGCCGCTTATACAGGAGAGATTCTGGCTATCATGAGTGCCACGCAATCAAGACGAATACAATATGTGCTGCGGCAACGGGGAGACTCACCAGGAAGCTCCCAACGCATCATTCACCTACAGCAGCTGGGGCATAAATTACTAAGAAAGGGTACTTATGCCAATTGGTGGTCGCGAACGGAGAACCGAGCAGCTTCATGGTCGGAACCAACTTTTTCGCTCCGCTCAAGGTTTCACCTTGAGCCAGAAACCTTGAGCGAAGCGAAAAGTTGGTTCCGACGATTAGTCGCTGACTTAACCGAACTCCCGAGTTAGAACACCTAGCTAACCCCTGTGCACTTAATCGATGCTGAGGATTAATGCTCATTGCAAGCGCCCATGCCGTTAATCAAAGCCTACGCTTAATATTAGAGCCGGAAAAGTAGACCCGCAAAGTAGACCCGCAAAGTAGACCCGAGAAGCAGACCCGAGAAAAAAACGTGTCAAGAGTCAAGTCAATTATAAAGATGTTCTTCTGGTGCAAGTGGAGTGGCCATTCAGCAGTCAAATTCCACCAGTTCGGTTCGGTTTTCTTAATCTGGGGGCAGTGTCACGGTTATAAAAGAGCAGCAGACAGGGCTTCCGTCATGAACGTGGGGTCAATGCATTCCACATTGGATGTCGTCGCTAAGATCCGGTCGAATCTGCAACTGACTCCAATCAGTGTGGATAAGCACATTTTACAGATGCCTCACGATACCTGTATCGACTTTGAGCTCAAGTGAGAGATTTGGCAGATCCTTGAGGTGGACACTCCTTTAACAATCAAGATGGGCCAAGTTGCTGCGCTGGGTATGAGGGACGTTGCGTTCAATGCGTTGTTGGAATATTTGGTAGCGGATCATCCGAGCTAAAAATTCAGACTTGTCCACTGGTATCCATTCTCGTCTAGACTACTTCCAAACTTATCGTAAATCTCTCAACGGTCCCATCTCAAACCCTATTTTGCGTGCCATATTTGCTTGGTAATAAGGTTACCGCCGTCTGGCACCCTGCCGCTTTCCCGGCCGAATTCACAGTCATTTCTACAAGGCTTCGGAGCTTCAAAAATGTTTAGGCCATTCAGTCATAGAAACCAGTACGGACATATCAAGAAAATTAAGCGCCGGAAGCAAGGCTCCACCACTCCCGTATAATCAAGCAAGCATAGTAGCTTGTCTCACAAAATCGCCAGATCCAAGTGTCGGCATCCAACCCTTTGTTTCTGCCACTGAGAATGATTCTAAACCATTCTCATTTACATCCCGTCCGGGCCATGCATTCTTTAACCCTTCCCAGAGTTTGAATTCTATATCCTCCTCAGAAAAGGCCCCGAAATCATATGAAGCCCCTGTCGAGCTTTCTAAGCTTGGATAAACCCTTGAGGTAACCGCGAATCGATCATTTGCGTACACTTCTAGGATTGAGTTATCCATCGAAATCCGGACTTTGAGGTCCTCGCCTGAGATTAGCCGGAACTGGCCTGAATCTGGATAGTTTGCACCAAGGTTCTGTAGACTGGATTTGCTTCGATCAACTGTGATCTGATCATCGTTCAGGTTGAAAATAACTTTCGTTACTTCAACAGAATCAGGAGCTTCTCGAACATTGAAGACAAATTTCTCGGTGCCAAGAATGTGTTTGAAGGTAGCCTCAACGTCGAAATTAGTGCCTTGAAATTGTCTGAAGCTCGATAGAGACGTAGAATATTTTACATCTCGAAGGCCTCGGAGTTGGGGTGCAGGGCGAATGCCAAGCGTTGTCATGTTTCCGCTCTGCTCATCCATGTTCCAAATATGTTGCGCCTTGATCGCGTCGCTGACTGGTCTTGAGATCTCATACAGTTCCCTTGGCTGGGTCAAGCACCCGGCCCAACCTTGCTTTCTCACCATGTATGGTTGGGCGGTTTCATCCGCCCAACCGAGCTGGAGAAGACGATCCTCAGAATCGCGGAAGATGTGAGGCGCATAGAGAACGCCATGGTCCAACAACCCATGGCTGGTGATATCAAATTTAGGGCATCCGCTCTCAATGGTCAGAGTACCGCAAAGCCAAAGAGTGTAGCGTTGGCTGTGACGTTTGCTCGTAACATCTTCCTCCACGCCTACGACAATATAGTCCCTCTGATTGACGGAGAAAAAGCTGGCACATTCGAAGTTCATGCCAAATCTCAGGTATGCGCCAGGCGAAATTCTAGAGCCCGCCTCAACGTCCAGAATTGTGGAGACTGGTTTCCAGTCGAGAAGGTCATTGGATTGGTAGAGGTGAAGCTGGGATCTACCACGCTCGCCGGAAGCGATCATCATATAATCCGTTGACGAGTCTACTCCGAGGAGGATTGAGAGAGACTTCCAACTAGAGACAAACGGGTCTCGCCAACCGGTCGTTGCTGCTTGTTTTGGGGGCACTCGCAACAGAGGGTTGTTTTCGTATCGATGCCAAGAATTTCCAAAATCCATCGAGAATGCCACTGATTGAGACTCACACCCTTCGATATAATCCTTGGACCAATGAATCGGTAGACCTGATACACTTGTATAAAAGAGAAATAGTACTCTCTTGTCTTGGATCAGTCTTGAGGCTATAGATCCAGAGAAGACTCCAAGTGAATCATATGATGTAGTGATGCCGCTCGTGATGGCTGGTGAACAATCTTCCCAGGTGACCAGATCCTTGCTACGTGCCATTCCCCACGCACAATTACCCCCGTCAGTAGTGCCCGGATTCCATTGGTAGCAGAAGAGGTACTCTCCAGTCTCGGGGAGGTATACTGCACCGCATGGATCATTTGACCATGAGTGAGGGGCAATAAAATGGGATGTCGGACGAAAACGATTGAATGCCATTGTTGATATGAAAGAGGTGGGTGAAAAGCGAACAAGGAGGGACCTTGATCAGTTGAGAATATTATGTAGTTACTAGAAAAGAGACTTACTTCTCTATGTAGTGTGTGAATCTCACGTCGTGGGACATTAGAAGTGCACTAGCGAGCAGTTAAGAGATATCTAAAGTTAAGTCGGGGCAGCGAGTGAAAAATGAGAGGATAAAGAGCCTTTGGGAATACCTCATTCAGTGCCTGCCATCCACATGGCCTTTCCCAGCACATTATTTCATACCACTTACTTTTAGTGCCCGGACAAAAGGCATCAAATATTACCACTGAGAGTGTTGTTCAGCACTCTCAGTGGTAAATATTTGGTTTAGGGTCCGAGGACGACAAATGCGCTCTCTTGATTGGATGGAGACTTTGAGGGAGAGTAATGACCTGCGTCGAAGAGGGGCGAATGTGCAGGATGTGTAGCGATCATGGGACTTTTAAAATTCAGCCCATTGGTCCGTCGGTCGATTCTCATATTATACTCGCTACAAAATAAACCGTGAATCCAACGATCTAGATAGCGGCAGATTTTCCCGTCGTTGTCTAGTACGTATTTCATACCGCTTACCTTTTGTGGACGGAGCTAAACCAAGTTGTACGGATGTGGAGCGATTTACCGTACTCTTAAAATCAGCCCATTGGTCAGTCGGGTTGATCTCATCATATTTTCACCACCACAAAATAAACCGTGAATCTAATGGTCCAGATAACGGCGGAATTTTCCCTGTCCTGACGTTCCTGTCACGTCTAACTCAGCTCTACGGATTCGAGGGGACAAGGCAGGTCGTCATCCACCACATAGGCTTTGAATCGCCCTTGAATCGCCTAGTCAGAGGCCAAAAGCAAGACGTAAGCCGACATCGATGCGCTATATTCCAGCAAACGCCGGAGCAGCTGTAGCGGAATGATGGCGAAAATGGAATCATGTTCTATTCGTGGTAAGACGAGATAATAAAGTGACGTAAATGTTCCTTAGTCCAAGTTTCTTGTGCTTCAAAACTTTGACTTGGCGAATTGAATAATCGCGATCCTAAATAGACGAGTAAGAGACCGTAGACGAGACGTCGCAAAGTCATTAACCTCCGCCCCACTTCCCCGGTCTTACTCTACCGTGCGGAGTTGGGAAAAGCCTGGTATGCTCCAACTTTCCTTCTTATCCATCTCAGCAAATGAGCAGCCCCAGAACGACCTCAGATTTCTTAGATGCGATAACGATGGGTTCACGACCATATAAACCTCGTAGGAAAACAGTTAGAGTCAGGCAAGCATGCGATTGCTGCCATAGTCGCAAGATCCGTTGCGATGCTAATGATCCTTGTCGAAATTGCGAGATCACTCAGCTTCGATGTACATATCTGTCTGTACCGAAGAAGAAAGGACCAAAGGGACCAAGAGTTATGAGATGGTCAGGAGTAATGAAGAGGAGGGACGGACGCTCTAAGGAGAGAGACACGACTCCGACGCCAAATGTGTGTACGCCAAATGTGTGTCCCAACATCATCACCTGTCACCTAGGACAATGCCAACTTCCCATTGACTCCCACCTCAGCCTCAGCAACGAACGCTTCCAGCCCTCCCCACTGATATCCATCGAAACCATTAAGAGCTGTGTCGATGGCTTCTTTGCGCACAAATATCCAATCATGCCAATTCTCGACCATGAGCAAATTTATGCTACTTTATCCCACCTCCACGACTCACCAGAGCAATATGGCTTGATCACCGCCTTGTGCGCAGTTGTCATACTTCAACTGGAAAACCTAGGACCTGTATCTGACGGCGCTTTATTCGACATAGCGAATGCGCCATCATCTGGGGTTTTCGTACAGGAGACACTGCGGGCAAGACAATACTGCAATTATATTGAGATACCAACCCTGGCCTCGGTTCAGACCTCATTCTTTCTCTTTGCTGCTCTATTCTGCATAGACAAAGATAACTCCGCTTGGTTCTATCTTAGAGAAGCAATGACTTTACTCCAACTTCAAAATTTGCACGAAGAAAGCACATACCTTATCTTACAAGATGACAAGTATGCCACAAACTGTCGCCGAACATTTTGGTTACTGTTTATAACAGAAAGAGCATATGCATTACAAAGACATCGTCCGTTGACTCTAAAGCGCACGATCAATCTCCCAACAGTGAGCCCCGGACCAGAAGCCACCATTCTTTACGGATTTCTGGATCTGGTGTCTCTGTTCCAAAATTTCGACGACATATTCCTATCTCTATGGAATGTATCTTTGGCGGACACGGTTACATCACCACAGCACTTAATCCGCCTCCAAGATATCCTGAAATTCGCAATACCAGACGTCTGCCGAAGGACGGAAATCCAACAAGCAGATTTACTCGTTAGCAGGCAATGGCTCAAAACCATGGTCTGGCAGCTCTGCGTCAGCAAGGGTCTTCTATCCAGTGCCACGACAAACGAAAGCATGTCTTTTTACTACCCAGTCATCATCGCCCGAGACGTAGTTGTCGTCTCGCGACTCCTGCCTCCCAAAGCCTTCGAAGCCCACGGCGTTGGAATTCTGGAAAAGTTGTTCGACATCGGATGCAGCTTAGCTGATGTTCTGCTCTTGAATGCAAATTCCAGGCCTGTATCCGGCCTAGAAATTGGACCGAGAGATTACTTGATGGACTTAGTGAGGATTCTAGGGACCGTCTTGGGTGGAGGTTCGAAGTACTTGACGTTATTAGCGGCAAAGGCGGACGACTGCCTCCAGGTCCGGATCAGACAAGGTTTGTCTGGGTGTGAAAGCTCTAGTGGGACCCAGCGGATCGAAGAGCTTAAATATAACGGCGACCGGAATAAGGAAGATTCTGGCTATGACAAAAATGACGGATCGAATTTTCATGTATCTGCTCTCGACAACGTAGACGACTTAGAAAACGATCCAAGTTTTGCGGCACAATCTCAACCGTTTCTTCCGCACCCACAGACATGCCTGTTCACGGAGTTAAATCCCATTTCATCAATGGGAAGCAGTTATGAGGAGGCTCAACTTCCTATATCCCCTCCGACACCGGAATAGAACAGGGTTTTGAGCCTTGTTTGATATTTAATGGTAGAATTGAGAGGTTACTAAGACATCGCTATTGCGTTTGGATCCTCAAAGAATATGCTTGCGAAGTACATGATCTCTAACTGCCAGAAGGGACGCCTGTTTAGGTCTGTTGCGTGCCCTGCCTCGCCTGGAGCACCTTGAACTTAACTGGAGGTTCCGGATGGACGGTGCAAGACTTGTAGACCTCGCACGTCACTGCCCGCGACTCACTGTTCTTGCGCTACCTCGGACTCGATTATGTCTCTCTCTTGCGCTGTTGACAAAAGCGCGTCCCTTCTGGCAGTTAGAGATCAGTTAGGGTTCATGGCTAGACAACAACTACTAGTGTAAAGCAAAACCTTTAACCAACTGCTTCTGAGGTTTATTAACCCAATGATAGTCTTCGTCAAAACCCATGTCCGCATTTTACGCCCTATATTATTACATCGTCGTTCGAGTCACCTATCGGATCCCAAGGGCCGCAATCCAAATTTAGCCTATCGGGACGAAAAGCGGGAAGTTCAAGAGAGTGGATCGTTACAATCAGGGAAGTAGCTGCGAAAATCAGTACCCGGAGTTAGACAAGCGCCACGAATAGATGCTACATTGCTTTCATTATGGGAGAGATATATGGCAAGTTGGAGACTCGGGAGCATACATATTACCTGTAGGTTTAGGTTTATTACAGGTTGGGTCGTCCCTGCAACTCATTCAAAAACGTACTAAACGTCCTGCTGACCGCTGAGTCGCATTGCCGCCATTTGCTGACTATCCCACTTTGTACACGAAATCCCAGCCTGCTGACACCGCTCGACCATGTGGTCTGCAACAACGCCAACGGCGTGATGACAATTGTCGTCCCGGGTGACAGGCTCCTCGCCAGAATCTGGAACTATCGAGTTCCCCACGCCGGTTCCCATTGCAACTAATATGGGGCTCTCGTGATTCATGATCGCCTCTAACGCCGGCTTCTGCAACCCATGAAACTGCGTGCCGGCGCCAAACATTTCTTCCAATGCCTGCTGGATGTGGACCGTCCGTAACTTCTTCCACCGCTGGGCTTGCACCTCGTCCATCTTCTCCTCAATCGATGGACGCTTACGCTTGGTCCCACGCGTGGGGTCACCCTGATTCGTGGATGCAAACTCCAATAACCGATGCCACGTACAACTTACCTGTCGAAACTTCTCCCGACGGCTGATGATGGTATTGTTTCCCTCCATCAACTCACGGGCGTCTTGCATGATGTTCCGCACCCGTCCGGATGTCCATGCCGATTTTGTTCGCCGCCACTTTCCTTCCTGGGTTTTCTCCTTTCCCCTTTCGCCCCCATTAGCCGTATTCTTCCACCGCAACCCCAAAATCTCTGGTGCACGACTGGGTTGCCCGGTACATAAATGAATCAATACCAACAACTCCTCCAAAAACCGCTCCACGTGTCGTTGGTATGCCTCGCCGGCGCCGGGCTTCAACAACCCATCTCGCCGTCTAAAAACTGCTTCCGCAATGCCTGCTCTTGGTACATCCGCTCAAACAACCACCACTCCTTGTGGGCACCGAATTTGTTACGTTCGTCATCCAAAAACGACCAACCGACCTTGGCCTCCGACGGCTGGTCGACGGTGTTGCCCCCTCCCCCGAGACCACCATCAACTTCCCAAACAACTCGTCTCGCGCCTCACCAATCAATCCATGCACCATGCTCCGCAACTGCGACATCTGCACACGGGTGCCGGGATACAACACCTTGTCCCGGATCCACTGGATCTTCCCGGCCGTCGGCGTGGTGTATCGTATCTTGAATCCGTACGAACGGGTCTGGTATACCCACGGCACGGGCGTGGGATCGCGGCCGCCGTGGGCCATGGTCATGAACTGGCTGACGGATTGTTTGACCAACCGGTAATAACTCGTGGCCGTATTTCACGCCTCGACTTCGGTCATCTCGCTCTGGTGTGTACGAATCTGCTCTTGCCTCTGCTCGTACGCCTCCTGAACCACCATCAACCGTGC
>JPKC01000099.1:0-66441 GCA_000750925.1 Pseudogymnoascus sp. VKM F-4518 (FW-2643) | reverse complement strand
GCTTGGGGTGGGCGACTCGCTTGTGAAATACGTTATAAGTTATTGGGTATCAATCAACATATCTCGGTAGCACTCTGAAAATATGTTCTCAACACTGAATTGCTCGTTTCCTCGAAATAATCATCTTCTTAATAGTAAAAACATCCCAAAGATAGATAAAAAGACCACCAAGAGCGAGGACTTGGCCACGCCAGTACTGAGACGTGAGCTAATACAAGCTTCTTGTCTGGCTGCATTGGCACATCTACATCCTGGTAAGGTCTGAGACAGAGATAGCCACCAATAGAATAGGCCCTTTTACTCTAGAATCATCGGATCAAGGCGTCCCAATATTGTAGGGACTTCAAGCCAAAACACCTGGAATGTTGGGCTCGAGGCTGCATCTCCGAGTTTTTGCTACTCTAATACGGCATGCGTAAACATAGACAAGTCCCAGGTTAAATGAAGCTTATTTCCCTTCATGTTGAGTGTATAATTCTGTCAGACCTTGCAAATCCTCTCAAATCCGAAATTTCATAATCCAAGCCTTGCCAATTCCTTCACGTAGTATCCAACATCGTCTCGTTCCAATCAACACCCTCAAACCCGGCGCAATTAGGCCCATCTCCCCATTCCCTCAACTGTGGTCACGTTTCCAGAACAACCGACTCCTTGGCCCCTCCAGCCCAATTTATACCTCCAAGTTTTCTCTGCTACAGCTCGACAGGTGCCCTGGAATCGTCCCCAACCCTGGGGATTAAAGCTTGCTTGAACCAGGTTGGACTCCAATGAAGTCTGTAGACGACATAGTACTACAAACCTCATTAGAGCCCAACCTTGCGAACCCTACGCGTAAGTGCCGATACTCTTGTCGACTGCGCCGAACTACCCGCATTTCCATCACCTTCCACGAATTCGGGGGTAAGTAGTCCCCTCCTCACAACCGCAACCTCGTCATCTTTTATGAGCAATAGGTCACCGTTTTTTGTTACTTTCATGGTCGAATCCAAGTCCTTCCTCGTAGTCAGCCAGTCCGCACGGAAGAAAAAGTGCCGTACGAAACTATTCGTCTTGGCCGTCTCCATGTCAACGGCACAGACCCGTTGGCCAACACCCAAGAATATCAAGCGCTGCAATTGTCTAGATATGGCATAGGTGTTGCCAATGAGTACTTCGACGTTGTTGGATAAGGTATAGTAGCTTGTGATTGGGACCGCGGAGCTGGACTCAGGAGTAAAGTCTAATGTATTCCAGAGTATGAGTTTCGATTTTGAATGCGGTTGATTGGGCTTGCTGAACATGGTTGCGAGAGCTGTGCCATTAAAGCAAGGGGTGACTAATTGTATTGAGAGCTCTGGAAGGATGTTTCCTCGCAGCTCAATTCCCGTTTCACCTGTGAGACTCTGTAACGTCTTCCAGTCATAGATATGGGCTTCGAGGTGCGTTATGACAATAAGTTGATCACGATCATGCGGATGGTTTGTCCATCGACATGGCTCACGGTCTTTATAATCGGCGGTGGCCAAAATGGTATTGTCATCTGGTGATATGGACCAAAGCATGTCAGACTGGGCCGAAGATATAAGTATCCGTTCTAATCCCGGTTGGCAAACAACTTGTCTCACGGCTACATGCGTTCGATGGTCAAACAGGACCTGGGTTGCCGACAGTGATCTCGGCGTATCAATTTATGGATCATGGTCCTGCAAGATGCATCAACGCTAATGAGCGTTTGGCTTTCGGCCTCAAAGCAAAGAAAATAAATTGAAACCCCGCGAGCGTGGTGGAAAAGTTCTCCGGTATGCAGGCCCGAACCAATAGCGTACGCGTGAACAGAACCGTCTTCTTTGCCGACAAAGAATGGTTCTCCAATATCATCGCATGCTATTGATGTGATTAAGATGGTACTTTCAGAAGGGTCCGAAGCGATCCCTCGTGTGGTATTGGGGTCATCTGTAGCGCGTCCGCATTCTTCCTGCGTAGCCGCCGTTACTAGATCAGCCAGGTCCCAAAGTCGACATCGCGACCCTCTAATGTCAAGCAGACGCAGGCCATCAGGGCTAAATGTGAGATCCTGGAGTCCAGGCTCAACAGAACCAATTCGGTAAATCAATTGTAAGGTCTCCAAGTTGAAAAGTTGAATAGTTCCAGCTGGATCGGCTGTAGCTAGCATACGACCATCGGCCGAACAAGCAAGCACGTGAGCGAATGCCACAATCCGCCCTGTGACCTCTCCAATCGAGGTATTAAAGAACACCAGCTCACCATCCATGTATGCACAGGCAAGTAGGTGTGCATTGGAGGCATTGCCAAAAACCAGACACCGTACTCCCGATGAGCCATACGGTCTTCCTAAGCTTTCAGCAATTTTGCCGGACTCCCTGCTATAGAGAGCTTGAAACGAATCTGCATAGAGGTTCCATAACAAGATATCCTGTCCCTTGTATATGACCGCTAGCAGTCCACAGTCGATGCCAAACGCGGCCGCAGTTGGACGCCGATGAACTTGAATTGTCATAGCTTCTAGGCCACGGGTCCACTCAACCGCCTCTGGTGGGCCCCCAGCATCTGGGTCCCAAAAATTCAACCGGTGATCCTTTAAAGCTCCGAGGAGAAGTCGATCTTCATCATCAAGAGAGAGCGCCATACATTGCTGAGGTGCTTCAAACACATGCAGTTTAGTTTTAGACTCTAGGTCCCAAATGCATGTATATTTTGAGCCTGTTGAAACGAGAACGTTCTTGACCTCGCCAAATAACAAGATCCTTACAGGCTCACCATGTTGAAGAGTTGCAATCTTTTGACAAGTCGTTTGTTTGAAGATGAATATTTTACCACTAAAACATCCAACTGAGAATTGAGTCTTCGAACATGCTATGCTTGAGTATTTCTCAAGCATATCAACGACTGTAGCGAGGCAATCATCCCATGTCTCGGCTCGTAGTCCGCGGACTTCGAGCTGATGATCCGAACTGCTTCCGCAGAGCAGTCTCGGAAGGGTAGAATGGCGGGATGAGATGATAAATGGATCCGGGATACTGTTCCAGATTTTTTTCAAACTGCATCACTAATCGCACCAAATCGGTCGCCCACGAGCTTAGCAATGCAACGTCCGCAGATGTTGACGATACCTGAGCGGGAATTTCTTGGAGAAATGTGCCAAGAGCCTTCCCAGCTTCTACCAAGCGCTGTTGGTCAGAATACTTCGCAATGTATTCAATCCAAACTAGAACGCTACGGGACTTGAAAAACGCTGCCAGGGTGAGTAGCACCTCTCGATCCGTCGAACTTGCGTGTGATATATGTTCGCACAAGGAATTTGAAGCGTAATTGATGAAGGCAGAATCTTCTCTACATATGGTACTGACATTGGACCTTCGGTTCCTTGGGCCTTTTATCGGGTCACTATTGAGGAACTGTAAACCAGTCAACAGCAGGCGACGATGACCTTCTTCCTGATTGATTGAAAACTCCGAATCCTTGCCGGCATCAAGAAGAAATTGTCGGGCAGTCAAATGAGTCATTTGTACATGACCGTTTGTATCTATGTAGACTAGTTGCCCACAACACGACCGTATTGAATTTTCGAGGCCATCGATTGACACCTTGAGGTCAAGTTGGAGAGCCTCGTGAAGCTCTGGAACTTTCAATGGGCGGATTGAGCATACTGTCCATGTAAGAATAGCTTTCGCAAGCTCCTTCCCATAGATAGCTTTTGACATGATATCCAAAATCCGAGCATACAACCCATTCATATCTGTAGGAACCTCGTCCAATATTCTTTGCTTGTCGATAGAGGTGTGTACATGTCTGAGCTCCTGAACAACTATGCTTACCCATAAAAAGCATCCACTCGACAGAACCATCCATACGTTGGCTATCCGCACTCATGAAATCTTCCTCAGGTGCGTCGGATACGCCCAATAAAATGTTGAGCTTTCGCCGCTCTTTACTAACTTGTACTATTTTGGATGACGTAAAGCGATCTTGCAAGATTGCTATGACTGAGGCAATTGCATTTCTGACTGTAAGGTAGTTGGGGTCGTCCCGAGAAGTGTACTTGCAAACGCCGCGATGGTCAGCGTGTAGGTACGCTCTTCGTTCGTTTGCATATCCCATTGTTGCCAGATCTCTCTCCACAGTAAGACTCTTTTTTACAGCGAAGCTCATGGGGATTGTCTCGTAGAACGAATACAGCAGCAGATCTTGACAGCAGGCGGGAAACTCATCGTTGATGGAATGGAGGGCTGCGGAATCGCGGTTGAGATCGGTGACATAAGGCCTCTGTCCGCCCATTACACTGAGAAGTTTTGAGAGGACCTGAGCACAATCGGAACCGCGGTGTGGTGTGGCCAGGAAGAGTATGCCCTGGATTCGGGACGCTATCGATGCATACTCCTTCTTTGTTGTCACCAAGAGGTATGCCCCTTTTATGACGAGGCCGCCCATACTATGACCGACCAACACGATAGGAGCCTGGTTTAGGGTAAGCAATTGATTTCCGAGGTATAGGCCATTTCGAACAACGGAAATGCGATATGCTCGCTTGCATTGAAGATCTCGATTCTATGCGTGTGGTGTGCCTTCAGCTTGACCAACCAGCAGAGGGATTTGCAGTACAAAAATATGAAGCTGGAATAGATTAAAGATAATGAAAATGAACATGCCTTTGTGCCCCGAGGTATGGATGGACAATCGAGAATAGAATTGAGCAGCGCATTCGCGAAGTCGTGAATACCAAGAATGCTCTTCTTGCCCCAATTCGAGTCATAGCCAAAGCTGTGGATTCTGACATTTTGCAACGCATTATCGTTCGGAAGCCACAGACCAGTACAATGACGGGTCGTCTGACTTCGTCCATGTCTTTCGTGACCCCCCCCCCCAAGGCCGTGTACGAAAAATCGACAGTTGCGGGGCCTGGTGGTGGAACGGATAGAGTGTTCAGTCCCAAAGGACCTATCTTGTCCTCGGCGGCATGCTTCTCGCTTTCTCGAGGGAGCCAAGTCCGGGTCGAAGACAGAAAGGAATGTGTGTTAGAGGATGAGGATGGATCGGTATTGAGATCCATGTCTGAAAGGAGCTACGGAACCCCGGCCTTGGCCCGAATAAATACTCGATGCAAGCGAATTCACTCTGAACGAGAGCTTTCGGTTTGGCCCAGCCACACCTACTATTCTACATCGCCATATGCCACTTTCTCATACCCAGCAAGAGGTGCATCCTGCAGGGCTGAGGGGATTGCTAAAGTGGGATATTTGGAGGATGGGTTGTGAGGGTGGAGAGTGAGTCGATCCCACCCTGCCGATGTCCTGATTGTAAGAAACTCATTTATAATACTGCCCCTTCATGCCACGCCTCTGACTATGTCAAACAGGTTGCTCATGGCCATATCTTACACGCGTTCACAAAGCGATGGCTCCTCTACCCCATGGCTTTCCAGTTCACAATGATGATGGAGCAGCCAGGTGCCATTGGTATCATGAGTTATGCCCATCGTAATGTCGAGGAGCCGCATGAAGAAATACCTGGTCGTTAATTTCTTTCAGCTACCTTGCCCTACTCATAGAGAGCAGCGGCCATGTTGGGAAGATTGACGGCCTCACAATCAATCCGCGTAGCTACATTCGTCACTCTTTACTAGAACAATTGATATATCATAATATACATATATACATCGCGCGTTCGCTGTATTCTTGGTGTTTGTTGTTGTGATGCTGTCTCCATCACAAGCCAAGAGCAGTCGAGCCCAGAGCGGCATTTTCGGCTTCCGTCGTTTAAAATTGCGCTCCTGTCCTCAGCACTCCAAGCACTCCACAGTACCCCACGGCGAGCTATTATTAGCGCTGAAGCCTGGAGCAGCCTGGACCAACCTATTGTCTGGACCCCCAATACAAAGGTGCTGCCTATTCTCACGTGTCCACGCGACAGAAACGTGCTTTGCTGCGCCGTAAGCTCTTTCTTTTATCACGAGAGGAATAGTATAAAACGCGTTCGTTCTCCTCAATTTTTGTATCATTATCGACTATCATCACAATGACTATAAATAAGAAAAGAAAGGAATGTCCTACGATGACCCCAATTGACGACCAAGAGATTGTGCTACATAACATCATCAATGGGGAAACAGTGCATCAAGTAAGTGGCGATGGATGCACTTTACTATATCTCTTGCTGACATCTCGAAGCGCGCTCTCATTATTAGTGGTACCTGTCGTACCTCGGATGATCCAATCGAGGACTATCTCATAGTTAAGTCCTCCGACTATGTCGGAAAAGAATCCTTCCCGTCCCAAAATTGGCCGGTTTTTGAGGGGCATTTCAAAGTTCTCGTTATCCTGGCACCTGGGACCAACTTTCTCTCTCTGGAGCATCATCATGGCAGCTCGGATTGTCGGTCAATCCAGGTAGAACTCAACTATGTCCCACTACTCCAAGTTCCACCACTCCACTTAGCCATCATGATTGCAAAGGACTCCCCACTACTAATCGACTGCCCCCCGAACAAGAGAGGCGCCATCTCATCAGCCCACTCAGACTTGGATGCAGCAATCAAGAAGTTTCGAATGACTGCGTACATGTGGCAAGCTCTAACAGCAGAGGACCTGCGAAGCAAGCACCTAGGTCGCCGATCATTCCGCCTCGAAGAAGAATGGGTAGATGAGACATTGAGTCGAGAGTTTCTGAAAAACCCTACTAAAATTCGAATATCCTCAACTGCGAAGATACATCTAATCCGATCTGAAAAGACAGTCGCTGAGATCCGCGATGCTCAAGTGGCTCAACAAAACGAACGGGGTCAGAGGAGGGATGAATTACACAAATACTTCGAAGAAGCACTGAAGAAGCATGGCGGGCCTTTTGTGGCCTCTGCCCATCCTATCGTCGCAGGCCTGATTCTCGATTCGTCGTTTTCGGTTGAACAGAATCTCATTCTTGGACATGCTGCACTTGGTTGCTCTAACACTCAAGGTCTTTCACTTGGCGTCTTTGGAAGTCATCTTACATACTCTTGGCCCCGGTTTCTGGAAGAAGTCGCAAGCAGTCTGCTCGACCACACAAACCCTGGTGACACCGTCGGGAATGACAACAATGAATGTGGAACCATGTGGGAAGCATGTTCAATTGGGCAAGGTGCATTCTTACATGAAGTCGGACACGCATTCGGTGCCCCCCATACGACTGGAATAATGGAAAGAGGATATGCACAAGATTGGCCTAAGGCCTTCCTTGGTGGCACAGAATACTGCTCGGCCAAGAAGACCCAGGGAGTTACGGTTGTCAATGGAAAGACGCCAAATAACGCTACATGGGATCTCTCCGACGCATTATCATTCAGCGTGCAACCACACTTCTGGCATCCAATGGACCCTCCACTGAATGTGGAGAATTTGAAAACTGAGCCTAGTGCTCTCGTTGTCGTCGAGGATGGCCAAGAAGACGTCCTCAAATTGGTCATCAGCTCTCCTACTCAAATCTGTCAGGTGAAGTTTAATGGCACACCCGAACCTGGACTATCTGTCATAAATACAGTCCGAGAATTGCAATTCACTATGGACGAGCTTGAAGCCCGATTTGACCGAACAGATGCACTTACTCTTGATGTCCTTGGGAGGAATGGCAAGTCGAGGAAGATTGGTAATGTATGGAGACTATTTTCAAATGTGTCGTTTATCCGTATTCCAGGATCTTCAGTCGTGCTTCAGAAGAAGTCTGTCGTATCCCCAAAACAAGAAGCCAAGGATGATGCCGACAATGGCAAATGGGACTGGACTGTCTTGTTGAATGAGAAGGGCAAGGATGGAAAATGTCAGTATTAATTCCTCTATTGTATGGACTAAGCTAACACTAGCCAGTGACAAGAGCAGTAGGAATTGATTCGAGAGTAGGTTGTATTCTCGACGGCGCAGTTATCTATTTTGAAGACGGCCACAAAACTCATTGCGGCCCACGATGGGATGGTACTGGTGGAGATCACCATTTCGGTATGTGAAGTAGCAAGGCCGTATGAAATGCCGTGGCTCTGGAATGACTAACAAAGCTATGTTTAGGTGGCCACGCATCAGAGAAGTTTGTTTTGCCGGAAGGTGTTGAAGTCACCAAAGTTGAAGTTGGTCGAGAGCACGACTTAAACGGCCTGCGCTTCCATCTCTCGAATGGTTTTAAAGGGGGGTATTTGTACGACGATTGTCCTGTTCAGACACTAGAGCCGGCTGCATCCGAGAAAATCATTGGATTCTATGGTCGAAGTGAATGGGGCCACTGTTTTGATGGAATAGAAGAATTTGGCATCATCACTGCACCGAGAGACGTTGAGCTCCCTATGGTTATCTATGATTTACCAGAATTGCAGAACACCGATGGTGGAAATGGGCCGGTGAGTGGTTGGCTCCCAAAATAAGTTGACGGAATTCTAATGACTTACAGAGGCCAGAGGGAAATAACAACAACGAGAATCACTGGGAAGAAGAGTCTAATAATTAAAGCCATTGCATGGAAATCTGAATTGGAGCGATTAACGATCGGCAGGCTTGAACTTTGCTTGAATAAGTTGATTTCCAGGGCCCGCATATTGACTCGGGAGCATGTTGTTTCTGGAGTGTCCCGTCTGTTTGTTTCCTCGCTGTTCTATTACATTTCTTTCCATCTACTCATTTATATACTGAATATCTTCCAATCGAGAGCTGTGTTGACAGCATATTTCGGACGGCCATCATGAATGGTCCGTGATCATAGTTGTTAGAACACAATACCTTCATTCACTCTTACCTTGATGCCAATCTTTTGGTTACTAATCTGGATGTCGATGTGAAACAGGCTCTATGGTACGCTTGAGCCAGCAATGACAGGAAAAGCGGACGAACCAACTTGGTGTCTAACCTAAACAGCGATAGCAAACTCTCACTATTTATTTACCCGGCGTTAATGACAACATTGTGCCGCGTTTTTGGGGCTGGATAAAACCTAATTTTCGGATAAATGCAGATCTATGCGGTTCCTGTCTCCCTGGGAACGACTATAATTCCGTCAATGACATTGCCGATAGCCGTAATTATTTCTCCCGTCAACTAAATAATAGGACTGAGGAATTGGCAGATCTTTCTCCATTCAGTTGTGGTGACGTTGATTCCCGTTTTTGAAATTATCTTCAAGGTCCCTCGGACTTAAGGAAACATCTGTCAACTTATAACAGGTGGAATATGGGGTGATGCCAAGAAAAAGGCAATGTAATATTAGTTAGAATAAAATCGAGACGGCCGGAGGTATCTTTCTGCCGTGAATGTAAACAATTATACGGCGAGAATTCGCCCCTTTTAGTCAGTTGAGACGAGGTAGCTGCAAAACAACACCTATATATCTCTGGAATCTTTTTCAGAACTTGTTATTCTGTTCAGGGTGTCAACTACAGGTTAATTGCTTGTTCACTCTGGAAGAGTGAACAAGCAATTAACCTGTCAAACAAGAAATTACTCGCTGCCTTTGCATCATGTCTATCAACTCGGTTTCTAGAGGCGCTATTTGTGCTCTTTTTGGAGTAACCTACGTTTCCGGAGCAATCCTAAATGTAGGCTATGACAAGGACTACCAAACGGTATGTTTGTAACTATTTCTAGATTATAAGGCCTGCAGCTCAATTTTGACGCAGATCGGTAGTGCTGTAGCTGTCGCAATCGAGGGAGATACGATTTTTGTCGACCCAGGAGTATATAGGGAACAGGTGATTATAGAGCAGAATAACATCACTCTGAAGGGTTCAACTTTCCCTAGCGAAAACCCGTTCGAGAACTCGGTGGAATTGATACACGCTCTGTATGCATCGGATGGAGTTGGTGGACAGGGAAGTGGTGAGAGCGTTCTAGATAAAATAATTTCAGCGCTCATAGCTTATGCTAACAACCATCGCAGCCACGTTGAGCGTCACTGGAGATTATTTCACAATGTACAATATGAACATTACAAATGATGCTGGCCAGGACGCTCAGGCGATTGCTCTGTATACGGGTGGAAACAACCAAGGCTTCTATTCATCATCCCTCCTTGGTTGGCAAGATACGACGTTGGTCAACAAAGGAACACAGTTCTTTGGGCGTTGCTACATTGAAGGGGCCGTGGATTTCATTTACGGACTTTCAGCAAATGCTTGGTTTGTGAGTCGCTATCCCAGCCAAAGTAAAATGTAGCTACCTAACAATGTTCAACAGCAAGGTATCACAATTGGAACCGTAAGAGCCGGACCGATCACAGCACAGGGACGAGACAGCGACGTACCAGAAGGATTTTATGTCTTTGAAAACGCGTTAGTATTCCCCACTCATCTCATACACGCAGCCCATTCTAACCCGCCCAAAGAAAAGTAATTCTCGGACCCAACGCAGCAAGTGGCACCGACGGGAATTCTAACTTGGGCCGGCCATGGCGTGATTACGCACGCGTTGTATTTCAAAACAGCGACTTCACCAATGTTATAAGTCCTGTTGGATGGCAAGCATGGACCTCGGAGCAAAATACAACAAATGTGCTCTTCGCAGAGTATAACAATATCAACCCCGAATGGAGTAGCTCTAGGGTGGGCTTTGCAACAAAGCTCGAGGCTCCTATCGATATTGGTACAATCCTGAATTCGACCTCGTGGGTTGACGATAAGTACTTGACCATTGGGCCACTTTAAGTCTCAAAGGCACATCGTGCTTGAACACCTTTAAAGGTTATGGGTCGTACTGGATGGTCTCATCAAATGCTGTTAGCGGTGTTACGAGCCGAATTGGGAAACTTCGGTTTGGCGACTAAACGGGGTGATAACAGATAGGGTGGAAATGCAACTGTACCACGACTAGTAGGGCTTTTTGCAACATTGAAATTTGTGTGTTTATTTCTCTAGTTACATACTCTGTCTTTTTAAAAGTGGCATAGCATAAAATATCCAATATCCATCCCACAAATGGGTTCTTGCTGTCATACGCGGAACTGAATTTAGGCTGATGTAAAATTAAGCTTATTTGGTAGCCTGAGTTTAATAACGGTATAATTATGATCATCCTCTATGTAGCTTAATGGAGACGAGTGCGGGGTACGGATGGAGATCTTGTACGTATTAGATAGCATGCGGAGCAAATAATGAGATTTCTTGCTACCCACACTTTCACCTCGTGGCTTGTGTCAAACTCATTTTCCCGCCACTAAACATCTTCTGTATTAGTGATTTACCAAAAGGGACGACATTGCAACAGCAACAGCGGCCGAAGAAGCACAATGCATCCATCCGTCCGGGAAACGGTGTACATTATCTTTTATCTAGCAACAGAGGTAGACAGACTTATAAGGTTACGGGGGCGCACAGAGCCCTATCTACCTCCCCGGGATCTATAGATAAAGTCAATTCATAAAAGGTGGGTAGTTAGAGCGTTCTTTAATATTAGCTCCGGCAACTATGAAGAGATTATTGTAAAAGCAAAGCCGAGGACGATCCGAGTGATAAAAAATCATATGCCGAACTGCTGTCGTCATTTTGTTGTAGCATGCCACGCTAATGCATCTGAAACAGGCTCCAAGTCATATCGGCACATTTGTATGCCGCGCTATACCCTGCATTTGTATTTGGGAGTAGATAAGCCGCCAATCCCTGTTGTATCGCAAGGAATAGATGCTATCTAACTGCAGAGATCCACTGTCCAGAAACATCCCAAGGACACTAACTAAAAATTCGTTCATAAGGGAGATTGTTTCCCCGTCAGCTCAATTTGGAGAATTAAATCTTCAAGGGAGAATGTAATGCCACGAACCAAGCATCGTAGGCTTAGGATTGCAAACAGTACCATTAGTTTCTAACATAAATACGATGTTCCCACTTCAGTTCTTTGGGGTTCATGCATGTATTGAGTGATCCAACTCGCAGCCCGTTTCAAACACTTATCTCGGACGCATTTTGCTTTACGTTATGCATTTCTGCATTAGCCCCCTTCTGGTAGTCGGGCTTGCTGCTCGTACCGCGATTGCTCAGGTTCAAGGCACCGCCCCTGGGTTTGCTGCAGGAACAACTGGCGGCGGAGACGCAGCTCCACAAACTCCATCTAGCCTCGAGGAGTGAGTACTAAGACTTCGACATGCATATGTGTCGTTGGTGGCTAAAATATGATATTAAGGTTGGAGACATGGCTCACTGATTCCACGCCTCGAGTTATCACAATCTCTCAGACGTGGGATTTCACTGACTATGAGGGATCGACCTCTGCGCAGTGTTGTACCAATACCTGCCAGCCTGGTGGGCAATATTGGATTATGGACACCTGCGATGCTGCGTGGGTTGACTGTACATACACAAATGCCGCGAAAAATCCAATACAGGTCGGCAGCAACAAGAGTATTGTAGGGTCAGGAAGCAGCGGGGTCATTAAAGGGAGGGGGTTACGGCTCATTAACGGGGCATCAAACGTGATCATTCAGAACATTCATATTACGGTAAGCAATTTATCTATCTTATTGTTTAGACGGGCCTCCCTTTGCTGACATATGTGACGCAAGGACTTAAACCCGCAGTACGTCTGGGGCGGCGACGCTATTACTTTGGACGGTACTGACAAGGTCTGGATTGATCACTGCAAATGTATGTTAATATATCAGCATATAGCGGCCCTACAATATGCTAACCATATCTCGACGAAGTCTCTCTGATTGGCCGCCAAATGATCGTTAGTGGCTGGGGTGCTGCTGGCCATGTGACTATCAGCAACAACGACTTCGATGGAGCTACGTCGTGGTCGGCCTCCTGCAACGGTGAACACTACTGGGTATTGCTGCTACTCGGCGCCAAAGACTATTACACCTTTGTCGGCAACTATATCCACAGCGTGTCAGGCCGCGCCCCTCATATGGGTACTGATCAGAACAACGCGGAGATCATTTTCCATGGCGTCAACAACTACTTCAAAGACATTGGCGGCCACGCCTTTGATATTGACGTTGGCACCACAGTTCTTCTCGAGGGAAACTACTTTGATGCGGTCTCGACCCCTATTACAACAGACTCGTTGACGAAGAGCAATCTATACTCGGTGGTCACTGTCGATGACGCTAGTGGTTGCACTGCCAGCTTGGGTTACATCTGCGAGTGGAATCGTCTGGCCGGCTCGGGCAGCTTCCCTTCTTCGACAAGTTTGACAGCTATGTCAAATCTTGCCCCTTACAAAAGCTCTCTGGTTGGACACATCGGGGTCGCTGATGTTCCAGCTAGTGTCCTGGCTAATGCTGGTATTGGGAAGATCTAAATATCTAATATATCCACAAGACAACAAAGATAGATAGTTAACTGAATGACTATAGATCTACCGTATTTTTCTGTAAATCCCTTGTCAACTTAATAGGGAACAAGGAGACTTGCCACCGGGGGAAGCCTGCTGGATAGTATCCTGTGAAGCTATCAAGAGGTATTCTGCCTCAACATCTATCCACGGACTCAAACGATATTAAACTCGTTATAGTCTCGAAATCTAACATATCTCTCTTAAAATGCCTATAAATAAATTTAAAACCGTCGTAAATGTTAACTAATATTGAATGCAAAGCCTCCCATTGAACTTAAACCTCGAATCCGTACCCAGAGGAGGCACACATCCATGGAATGGCAGTGGTATTGATAACAATGGAAGTCCCGGTGACTCCCACCCGAATCGATCCAAATTGACGAAAGGGCTTATGAGGCGGTTGAAAAAAACGAGCCGTACAAGTTGTGCACCCTCAAAATTATATTAATCGGCTAGTATAGAGAGGGCATATGAACGCTTCGGCCCCAATCTATCAAACATATAGCATCGCAATCGCAAGCTGGGGTGTGGACCAGAAGAAAATCTTAGCCGGCCTCGCAGATGTGACCGGTACGCACGCAAAAGGCGGCGCCAATTTCCGTAAGATGATCAATTACCTCGACGGCGCGGACTTAAACGAAGCCTTTTTCAAGGATGACGGCATTGAACTCGACGATCCGGATCCACCATACAGCTGTACTTCAGTGACAATACCGATCTGCTCACTCTCGAGAAAGTCTTCGCCGGCGAGAATCCAGACGTGCCTTCTACGCTCGCCAAGATCCGGACAGTTCTAATGGTACATACTTTTCCCTATTACATATATTGCAGTATACTGATCTAATATGACTCTTCAGCGCACGGAGAAATAGAGGGAAAAGGCAAGTTGGATGAAATCAAGTCCTTTAGAGACAGACTCGATGAGTGCCACATCGAGATTGCGAGGTTCCGCCAAAGCGACATGGAAGGCGGCACCAACGGAAAGAAAGGGGCTTCCAAGGACATTAAAAAGCAGTGGCCCAACGCCAAAGTAGTGGTTGACAAGATCCCCTGGGAACATTCGAGTGAGTTCGAGCTCTTCGCGGTCAATACCAAGGAGACTGTAGCGCAGTCACCCTCAGGTACGTTTGTAGTTAGCGAGGTAGATGACTGGGTACGGGACTACGGTTAGAATAAAGGCGATACCAACGTGGCAAGGAAGCATTTCAACGTTCTGAAGGAGCACCATGCAACAATGCCGATGGAGAGGTTTCTGAAAAAAAAAATGTCAGTTGCTGAGTGCTTTTAGTCATCTTATATCTTAGTTACCCTACGTGCCCTCCATAGAGATAAATCAAGCACACTATGCGACGGCAAGCGGAGCGCAGTTTTCAGCGTGGTAGACGGTGTGAGGGGGACTGCCAAAGAAGTTATCCTTGATACCGATGCTCAAGGTATAAATATGACTATCTGCCTCGCATGTGTAATTTGCCAACAACTTCAATAGCTCCATAGATGCGCCTCGATAACCTGCTCATGCTGTATACTGTTACTCTGCTATGTGTTGTCGCTCGACCGAAGGCTTCGTGCGAACTATTGCTAGCACTCTCGTTTTATTCGCCCCCATAATTATTATACGCTAGTATAGTTGTAGTTAGCTTATGTCCCCACACCTTGCCGGAGCTGGCGGATGTCTCCTCCTACTTAAGACTTACACTCTAACTCCTGCCACATCATTCTCGATTACGAATGACGAATCTACTCCATCCTCAAATTTAGCTGCATCCTTACACGAGTATACAAGTTGAACTCGTCTACTTCAGAATGGGTTTATATCTAGGCCAACAAGAACGATTCGAGCTCGCAGAAGCCCACTGTGGCTTCGTGCCGCTTGTAATATTAACATGCTCATTCCCGAGTTGGTCCGCTGCAGCCATACATGCTTCAATATCACAAAATGCTAGCCAGCTACTCAAATCATATCCACTTCTCTCAGCGGGTATTGCTGACAGGCTTAGACGAAAACCACGATGGCAATTGAGAGACGCTACCTTGGACGTCAACTCAGTTGTCCATCTCGAAGCGCCGCGTGCTCTAACGCCAGAGGATATCATGAACGAGGAGGAAGTCAAAGGTGCATTGTTTGACTTCGACCGTGGACCACTGTGGAGGATTGGCATCTATAGTGCGCCTGGCTCTGTTGGCTGCTTCGTTGCATTGACACTGTCGCATGTACTCATGGATGGAAGTGGTGCCCTTGAGTTTCTAAGGCTCCTACTCCAAGAACCAACGTTAAATTCGGATGGCGGAAGAGCCGTAACGTCTTTGCTACAAGCTGAAGAAACCATGAGCATGCGCCCGACAATCATTGAGGCTGCATCTGCAGTCGGACAGGAGATTTTGGTCAATTTCTTGCCTCGCAACCTTCAAGGGCTCATTCGCAAAGCACCCTTCTGGCCTACAGTGGACATGCTTGTTAAAAATCCAGTCGAGTGCAAGCCTCAGAGGTCTAGGCTTCATTTTGGCAGCTCTAGACATTCAATTGTGAGTGGTTTGAAGAACTTCGGCAAGATGTCTGGCGCTGGTTCGATACAAAGTCTCATCCATACAGCATGTCTGATAGCGCTTCTGTCAGCTACGGCTGAAACTCAGAGTTGCAGGCTACCATCGGTGACCATTAATACGGAGACGCCTATTGCACTTCGCGATGCGGAATTAGGACATCCACCTTTGCTTGGGAATTATACGGCATTAGCCGACTTCTCGGCAACTTTTGATGAAATAAAAACCCAAACGGTATTCTATGTAACATCAAAATACGATTCATATATACACTCAACGGCAGGCAAGGAGGCGGTGAAGCGGCGATCGGGCATGCTTGGGTTGATACCTGACTTACCATATTTTAGCACACCATCATTCGCCTTCGAAGGCTCGAGAGTCACCCCATGTCCAACAGGCTTTGAAACATTCTTGACTCAGCAGGGGGAGTCACCTCTACCTTATCGTGGTTCTTTAGCTGTTTCAAACCTTGGCTTGCTGAAGCTGAACCAGCTACCGCAAGCGACAGACCGCAACTTGCAAGACGTGTGGTTTGCACAATCACCTATGCCTTGGGGTGTTGCATTGTATGTTGATGTTGTTGGTTATTCTGCTCAAAGCCCTGATGTACACGGGGCTCACAATGAACTTGGTATAGTAGTATCCTGGCTAGACGGTGCTATCGATGCAGGAGTGGCAGAGAAATTTGGCCGAGTCCTGTCACGAACAATTGAGAGCATTGCTAAGAGTGGAAATGCTGGTCTCGAAGCGGTCGAACTCCTTAAAAATCGGAGATTGGGGGACTTGGCAGCGCATTCCATAAGCAATGTCTAAATACCTAGCACTATAATTAGGCATATCTAGCTACGTTACGCTACGCATCCATACATCCATTCCTGTATACCTTATAGTGGCGGAGTATCTGTGCAGAGAGTTGCCAACGTCCTATCCAACTAGTCAATACTCCGTAGAATCGAAAATGAAAAAGTGGGTACTTACGCGGCAGGATACCGAGTACCTTTGATTTCCGTTCGCTCTACTAGACTCCGAATCATTTGCACTTCTTGGTTGCCCAACTGTAGCAGAGCAGCAGCCGAATTCTCGTCCATTCTGGCGGTCGACTTCGTACCTGGGATTGGGATGATCTCTGGTCCTTGCGCCAGGAGCCACGCAAGAGCAACCTGTGCCGGGTTGCTTCCATGGGCATTGGCCACATCCTTCAACCCCTGCACCAATTCCAAGATGCTGGGGAAATTGTCCTCTGAGTACTTAGGCAACATGCGGCGCAAGTCGCCCTCGGGGATGTCTGCATGGGATTGGAACTCGCCGCTCAGAATACCGCGACCAATAGGACCGAAGGCCACGACAGCTATACCAAGCTCACGGCAAGTTTTCAATATCTCCGACGTCGAAGATTCGATATCCATTGTGAATAGGCTGTATTCCATCTGCAGAGCAGAAATGGGGTGGACGGCATGAGCGCGACGGAGCGTCGCGACTGAGACTTCAGACAGACCCAGGCACCGAATCTTTCCTTCGCTGTAAACTACAACGTTAGAAATTATTTGCTTGCATATTATTTGACGGTTGGTCGGAGGTAATGTACTTCTTCAGCTCCACCATGGCTTCGATGGTCTTTTCAATGGGCGTGATCCCATCCACTCGGTGGCAATAGTAAAGGTCGATTGTGTCCACCCCGAGTCTCTCGAGACTCTTTTCGCATGCCTCCTTAACGTACTCGGGATCAGACCTAAAGGTGTACCCCCCAGTTGGCTTGCGCTGTAACGAAAATTTGGTGGTTATGAAAACGTCGTTGCGCTTCTTGCTAGATCGCTTGACCCATTCGCCGACAACTTCCTCACTGTCGCCGTAAACGTCGGCCATGTCCCAAAATCGTAGTCCTGTGGTGTGTGCATGGTCTAAAAGGGCTACTTTCTCATCCAGGGTACCAGCTGGTCCGTAGAATCCGCCGATGCTTCCGAAACCGAGACCGACGGCAGGGACTTGAGGACCATCTCTGCCCAAAGTCCGTAAGGGAAGAGGCATATTGGGATTCAAGAGACTTTGAAAGGTGATGATGGAGGCGAAGAAATTTTGTGCAGTTATATTGGTCACAGACGCACCAGAGTCTTGGTTGAGTGTTTAAATAATTTAAGTTATAGGTGGGCGCATTCGGTTCCAAATGCGTCACAAGCTAACCCCTTCGGTTCGCCGACGTTCCTCTCGCCGAACAAGATAAATTAACCAACGGCCTGAGGACATAACGACATAACCCCCGCATTAAATATAACATGCATGTATATTGGTTGATATATCGATTTATTTACTGGTAGGAAGCTATTCAGAGCGGTTATCACTCAGGTTCGTTAGATGAAGATCGAGAAAATCAAGAAACACGACCAATCGAGGCATACTTTCCAGCACAATATTTTACAGTCACGGTTGCCAGGCCAACCATAGACTTCTGATATAGAGTAGTGGAAATGGCAAGCACACTCACTTGAAACATTAAAGAAGGCTTCCAGTAGTGAAAATGTGGGCAACAGCCGGTACTTCGATCATACTAAAGTGGAGTAAAAAAAATAGCCTCTCGGATCCCCGTATTTCGGACCATTAGATGTCCCGGTGATGGGCATTAGATGTGCCGGTATTGGGGATGTGGCGGTAATGGGCATTAGATGTCCCGGCAATAGGATTGATGGGCCAATTAGTCAAATCCGTCTTTGATGTTGCTATCGATGATAAATCTCTCTCGAGTCAAGTATATGAGTTCGATAGCGGACGGAAATCTGCTGGAATATCGTCCTCATCAATAATCGGTTATACAATGGCAACCCCTGAGTCCTACAAAGCTTTTCAGCGCAGCACGGGTAACTCGCCAACAACTCTTGAAGTGGTTACTAAAGAGGTCCCATCTCTCAAGCCCAATGACGTGCTGATACGCATCCATGCCGTGTCACTCAACTACAGAGACGTGGCGATGATGAATGGCAAGTACCCAACCCCAGTCATCGATGGCGGTGTTCCCGCCTCTGACTGCGCTGCCGAAGTTGTCGCTCTCGGATCCGAGGTCCACGATTTGGCGATAGGGGACCGCGTTGCGCCGATCTTTAATCTAAAGAGTATTGATGGCACAGAGGAGGAGTCGTCGAATTTAGGCGGGGATGTGGATGGCGTGTTAAGGCAGTTTGCAGTGTTTGATCGGAATGTATTGTTTCATCTGCCTAAGCACCTTTCCTGGGAGGAGGTACGATAACCCATGCGCCATTAAAAAGATGGGAGATGTTCAAGGATGCTGATTTACTGATAGGCGGCTTGTATCACTTGCGCTGGGACAACGGCATGGAATGCATTGGGTATGCCTCGGTCAAAGGGCACTGCTTTGGTCCAAGGTAAGTGAAAGCCCACTATTCCGATCCGCCCCAACAAAGAATTCTAATAGTTATTTCCACATTCAGGCACTGGAGGAGTGAGCATGTTTGGCCTAATGATATGCCTCGGCGCTGGAATCCGCCCTATAATTACCTCCTCCTCGGACCGGAAGCTCGATCTTGCCAAGGCTGCAGGTGGGCCCGACTCCGTCGATACTATCAACTATCTCACCCACCCAAAATGGGAGGAGGAGGTGCATCGACTCACTAATGGACGAGGTGTAGATGTTGTCATCAACAATGTGGGGCCTACTGCGATGGCGCAGAGCCTTACTTCGCTCGCGCGGAGAGGGACTGTTTCTCTAGTCGGATTCTTGGGAGGATTCGATGGGAGTCAATTCCCTGATACTGTGATGCCTATATTAATGAAGAATGCCACCATACGGTATGTGGTTTTCAAACCCAAGGTTTTAATTGCTATAGATATACTAATGATATGTTGTCTCAGGGGAATCTACGTTGGCACCAAGATTGACCACCAGAACTTGTGCAGCTTTTTGACAGAAAAGGAGGTCAACTTAAAGCCTATTCTAGACGATGTGGTCTTTTCGTTTGAGGATTCGCAAGCTGCTTTTGATTACTTATATTCTGGTAAGCATATGGGTAAGGTTGTGATCAGGGTTTAGAAGCTCTCGCCCCAGTGCGCAGATGGCGTATGCGCCGTTTCACACAGCTAGAGAGCATAAATGCACTATATTGATGGAGAAAATTACTCTCTTCAGATGTCGACAATTGCAAATAATCTTCTTTATAACCAGTATTATAGCTACAGTATTATAGCTACATTTAGTGAGTACTATAACCCTCTGACATTTACTTCCACTCCATCTATCTCTGCCTCTACTTGCCTTAGCTTAATTTATGCTTTAATAACATTTGCAATAATATCACCATTCCCATTTTCATAAGCCCATCCACCCCATTGATTGGAATTATCGTAGTTGCAGTTGTTATATACCCACTGTGCTGCGATAGCCACGTCGCTACAGTACGACGACATCGTTGGTAAATTGTGCCAGTTCAACCCGTATAACGCCACGTTCCCGGCATTACATCACTGTGCATTAGGGGCGCCATTGCTCACAGTGCACCGCGTCGTCCCGAGTGCGAATAGGAAGTTAACGCAACTGAGAACAGTGGCGCGGTCGATTAGCTCGCCGCCATAGCAGAAGCACGCTGGTGGTGTGGGGTTATGACGTTTGGACATGGGCTTGACTTCGGTGACATGATAATCTGCGGGGACTTGGAGACGGGTCAGTGGCCTGTTGTGAGAGATCAGTTGATAGTGGCATACTTTCTATAGGCCCCATAGCATGTAGTGCTTCACTTGTGAGGTTGAGCGACTCCAAGCTTGGGAGGCCAGGACCCGGGATAACCTCTGGGAGGCCTGTAGCACTGACAACTCTAGCAGCGAGAAGGAGAAGAGCCGAGAAGGCGGAGAACTTGGCCATTTTAAGAGCTGCTAAAGGGTTGCTTGGGAGATGTTTAAGATTTATAGTCCTTGAATGGATTTTCGATTTGATTTTCTGCGGGACGAAGAGGAATATTTATGGAGACCAACGCTGCCCTGCGTCCCTCTGCTTACCTGTAGAATCCAGAGCATTGTACGTAAATGCTTAGAGAATACTGCGTATTACTTCTCTAGATCATAAATATCAGCGCCGAAGGCCCGCCAGTTAAACACGGCTGACGACAGACAGATTGCATGTTGTGATCATTATTGGAATAGATAATTCAAAGGATTGTGTAGGAGTTTGTGCGCCGAGGGATTGCAGCTCATCCTGATCTGTGATTAGTACGCCCTCACTTAGTAGCTTGCAGCACATATCAATCCTTCTTGTACCCCAATGCCGAGCGGTCGCAAGAGTTCAGGCAAAATTTTATTATGTCCTTCGACTTGGCCGATATAAATAATATGGCACAGCCGTGATAGACTTAGTAGGAGAGTTTAAAAAGGCAACAAAGAGTTCGCGCTGAAGTTGCGACGTGGTGCTGAAAGTGGCGTAACTTGCTACCTACTATACCTGAAGCTTAAGCCTTGCCAAGTATTCATGGTATCTGGCTCGATAAAATGATTGACGTCGTACCCGATGTCAGCTCGGTATAAAATATTACAAGCTAGTTCCCGCAGGGTCGGCCGAGTTGAAGTGCTGGTCAGACCAAGCGGGATAAGGATCCTGCTGTGAAATAGTGAAATACTCAGAGCCAATTAGCTCCTAGGGAAGCCGTCCCCAGCGGGATTTAGCTGGTAGATTTGAGTAAGGTGCCTGCCTACCTGCTCCATATGCCCTGGTGTCGGTGTAGCTACGACTAAGAAATTTGGGGGGGCTGTCGTTCTGTCGCCCTGAGTTTCTAGATTTTACAGGTGGCTCGGGAAAACGCTGGGCAGGAGTTAGGGACGAAGTGAGAGCCCACAGTGCTTTTCTTGGTGGTGATGAGTCTCTGGATCAAGAGTCTATGTATCTGGTAAATCCACAGAACCACGGAGTTGATGGGGATGGAATTTTAGCGACGTCTCAGTTAATCACACCTATCTTCTGAGCTGACGATATAATCGGAACCTGTTAACCTGACACTCAGTTTTGTCCACCGTCTCACCAAGAGCCAATAAAGCTTCTAATCTATATCAAGGATTATTAAAATAGCTAAAACGTGGTTGTGAGCGCAAGGAAGCGATAATTAAATGAGAAAAGTCAAGGACGGCGAAAAGATAAACTATCGCTGTAGTAGCTTGGCAAGTTAGGGTCATTGGGATTGACCAAACTGCAAGCTTGGCGAATGGGGCAGTAAATTAATCTTCATCTATTCTATAATTGCTTACCCCTCTTTGCCAAGGCTCAATAGTACGTCATACTCCCAACTTGGTCGAAATATCCAAAGCACTCGAGTACTCATCCAAAAAATACTTGGAGCGAGTACGACTCGAGCAACGATGCTCTAAGATGAGATTCCTCTTGGCCCCTTTGGCCCTCCGGGACTCTTATTGGTCGAGTAAGTAGAATCAATCTCTCCCCACTTGACGTTGCTGAAAACCACAGCTGGATCAGGTTGGATTTTCAGGATATTTTTCGGGTCTCCCTCGGTTGCGTCGCAAGGACCGGAACCGGATGCCTCACCGTCCAACCATTGCATGAATCCGCCCTCGTCCCACCAGATGCTAAAGATGAGGACCATTCCTCGCGACAGCGCACCACCCATGGCCTCCATACCTCCAAGCTCCATGTATCGCTCAGAGCCAGGTTTGTTGGTGCAGTAGTTATCATCCATGAAGTTTTGGACGGGAGGGCCGGTGATGTTGACGGCAGCGTTCTGGATAACCTTTCCGTCCTGAACGTACAGGCGGCGGATCTCTGTCATCTTGCCCTTAACGGCAGGAAATTGAGTCACGACTGTGTACGGACGCCTAGTATCGACCTTCAATCCCAATCCATAGTAGTTCTTGTTGCCAAGGGCATATGGGTTGTAACCGCATCCCCACTCATCGCATTCGCCCTCAAACTCGCACTCTTCTCCAGTGCATCGGTACATCCCATCGTGCTTGCATATATGTGGTGCAATCGAGGTTGCTTCAGAATTGGCCTCCCAGATGTCCATCTCGTTACAGCAGGCACCCTTGCCTTCGATGTTGCCCTGGTCTCTAATTAGGGGATTTCCAGATACGAGATGAATGGGTGGGGGTACTCACAACGCCTTCAACGAATGGGAAAGTGAAGCATTGAGCATCACAGTACCCAGATCCATAGTAAGCTCCACCGGGGTTGAGCTTGCTCTTGCCACCCTTCTTATCCATCTCCGATAAGTACAATGCTCCATTCATACCACAAGGGAGCTTGGAGGTGTCGACATCGAACGTAAATTCGCGGCCAGTCAACTTGAGCATCTCATATTCCTGTTGATTCTTCTCGAGGAGGTAGACTCTTGGGGTCACCACGCTGCCATCCTTGCCAAGTTGCTTCATGTACAGATTTCCGCCCTTTGTAGTAACACCAACCTTGGAATAATCAGGGATACCTTCAACGATGCAGTTCTTGGCGCATGTCTTCTCATCGGGGCAGACGGTCACGTTGGGAGCGCTTCCCCAGTTACCACAGTTGAGGCTAGGCTCATGCAATTGATAGTTTGGGTGGGATGCCTGGTCGATAACAAGGTAGCTTTCTTGCTTCTTGCAGCCATGCTTCTTGGTACATTCCCATGTGTCTAGCTTAGGGTGCTTCTCAGGAATCTTTCCGGGAGTCTGCGCAGCCACCAGCCCAATGCAGAGCAAGGCAGCGTATGGTAGATTGCGAACCATCGTTGTTTAATCGATACTGACGAATCACAAGATAGTTGGGAAGAGTGAAAGACTGGGGCCCTGAGACGCTCCGAGAAGGGGGGACAATGAGGTTTATATATTAGGCACCGGGAAAACAGATGCCAACCCATCTTATTATTATAGTCAGTACCAAGACTTCGGAAGGCGGTGGCTTCGGGCCTTACACCGCCGTGATAATAAAATCGACGCCATTGGAAACAGTGCGGGGGAGATTTGCATGCGGGGTACCTGGAGTAGCCTATTTTGTACTAATGCTGGGGAACAGGAGGGTTTATTGGTTGGCCCTAGTTGCTTATCTTGGCCTTCTAGAAGAAGCATGGAAGATGGGGATGGGGCATCGCCATGGCGGTGTTGCGGGCCTCCAACCGCGGAGCGGAAGAGCGCCCATCGGGTATATAACTAGCGTCCAAGACTTTAAATAAGGGTTCCTGCAATGGTAATAGGATTGTCAGCTGAGGGGTTGACGGGGGGGGCCGCAAATGAGGTCCAACGAGCCGCCTTGGTATCTAGACCACAGCTGAACATAATCACAAAACCAACACAGACACTATATATTGCACTATATATGCACTATATATTACGACGCTAAGTGCCCACGGATGAGTTTCATTGGGTCGTCGGATTCTTTGATCCGAGAGGTGTGCTTCGGTCACATAGTTTATCCGATTCATGATCCAGAACAGTCTTTTGTTGTCCTTTTCTTGTGTACATACATACAGTACGTACCTGTCACGAGTAGCCTCACGTGCAACGTGATCATGTGGGATTACGTGGGCTGTGGTGCCAAGGCGGAGGGTCTTCACCCCGAACTCCACGCTGGAACTGCGCCTGCGATCCACCAACTGCTGTAAAAACTTCAGCAGTAACTTTGACAATTCTTTGACAATTAACGTCAAAAAACACATTCTTGATCCCCTTTGTTGCGCCGGGATTTTCAAGACAAGGACTCTACAACGAGAGCTGGTACTTACTGACCCTTCGCGGAAATGCTGGACATGCGAAGCAATTTACTTTATCCAACCCTCAGGTATCTACAGCTCTCCTCGAGCATTGGTGGATAGCACATCGTCATTCATTACAGCTAGAGGGCTTTAAGTGTTTTCGGGTTCAAGGATTAGTTGAATTCGCATAAATGCGACGGGCAACAAGGAATAGCCATTTCACACGAAAGAAGTGACATCCACATCCACAGAGAGGGCTAGATGGTGGAAGGGGCCTCCCCCCTATGGTGCGTTTCAGCTTGGAACATACGTTCGATATCACAGGAACGGATGCCATGTTGCCCAAACTAGCGTTAGTAGACCAGCACGACCTGGTAAGAGGTCGTGACATTCATCACGTCAGGAGGGAAGAAGAGTATGATAGAAGCATGTCCTTTCGCTGGTATTATCCAGATCAAGTTCAACGGTAATTTCTCAGAACGAATCATGCCGAAGCAATCATCGAACACCCGTCATGCTCATATCCAAACTTACAATTGCCCACTATCCACCTTCCCAAGATCTCATCCCACTGTGGCTCTCCCAAGCCCATTCGGCATCGCGTACCCTCGTATGCCCCCCAGCCTACTATATGAGCGGTCTTTGGTAACCGCTATCCTCCGAGAGCCTAGGGTTCCAGGCTATACATTCGTTTCGGATTATGGCGAAGTCGAGCGAAATTCCTCTCTGTGAACTTCGACTTCGGACGTGGTGTCGATATCCTTGATATTGTGAAACCATACGCGGTTGGACTTTCGCCACCACTCTTCGAGGCCGATGACTGTAACGCCAGCCATGATAACAATGGCATAGTTGAATAAGCCTGCATCTGCATTTATAGAGCTGTTGCCATACTGAGGTGCACAGAGCACAGCAAATGCAAAGCCGTTCCAGACGAATGTAACGACAGCCATCATAACTCCGAATCGGCCGAGATCGAAAACGCTTGGCTTGAAGGTTTTCCTTGTAATGAAGGCGCGCCCAAAGCCGACAAGGCCATACGCGGCAATGGAGCCTGCTGCCGAGGTTGAAGTCAAGCTCATGAAGGCTACCTGCGAGGGCAGCTGGGTGCACAATAGGAGAGCTGCAATGCTTGCAATGAAAATGACAGCATTGTGTGGCTGCTTGCTTTTCGAGACTCTGCAAAGCGACTCGCTGAATGGAAAGATGGAGTCTCGAGCAACTGCGAAAACAAGTCGGGAGGCTGCAACCATGGAAATAGACGTATTGAGAATAGCTCCAATCATGGCGACAATCGTGGCGACAACGTGTGCACGCGGACCTAAGGCCAGGGCGTACATATTGATGAATGGTTGAGGAGCCGCGGTGTCGTAGAACGTATCGATGGGAGGCATGCAGAAAAGGAACACCAGAATGATTGGGAATCCGCAGACCGCCGATGCCACTGTAGCCCAAAAAACCCCATTTGCAGCTGCTTTCTTCGCAGAGATAGTCTCCTCAGCGACATGGCCTGAAGCATCTTCTCCAACAAGGCAGCTAGAGACAAGAAACCAAGATAAGACCCAATTAAGGCTGGGGCTGGTGCCACCTCCATTGTAGGTCGAAGTGAAGACGAATTCGGCAGACTGGAATCCGTATGTCTTTGAGACCCCAATTGGCAACCAAATGAAGTTGAGAAGGATATCGATCGCGATGACAATAACGCCAGCGCGGAAGACCCATGCATAGGAGCGCGGAGGTAGAAAGTTCATTAACGTTGCGATGGCTAGGAAAAATAGCGAGAAAGCCCATGCCACCGCCCTTGCTTTCACATCTGAGGTGTCATGGGGGAAGGTCGTATTAGGATTGAACACAACCACCTCAGACACCAGATAGTTAGCAACACCAAATGAGTCCGCTGCGAGGAAGGCTGTCCAAGCTACTAGAGTCCAAGCAGCTACCATGAAAGAGATAAATCTCCCTAGCTTTCCACCTCCCCAGGACTGGAATGCCCAGTAATAGATGGATCCAGCGGCTGGGTACGTCGAGCAAGCCTCCGCGAGCGTGGCAGAAGTAATAATGGATAATATACTTCCTGATATCCATGAGCTCCATCTTTTTGCGAAATTTGTCAGTATATGCTAGACTAGGCGGGTTGAGACAGGTGTCAACCTACAAGGCAGCTGGTCCACCATTGCTGAGAGCAATGTAAAATAACACTCGGATGCCGCCTATGCAGTACAGCGCCGAAAAGGAACATGCAAAGTTATCAAAAGAGCCCCAGCCACGTGCAAGAACTGACTTGTAGCCTAGTTTCTGCAAATCCAGGTCATCTTTATCGTCAGACAAAGACGTTGAAGAGGGTGGGGTAGCAGGGTATTGTCCAAGCTTTTCGGACTGGCTTGGCGCGTGTGGCCTAGAATTGGCAGCGGCAATGCCTTCCTTGGCTATAGAGTGCAACTCGTCCATCTTGGGTCGGTGGTCGTTTTTCATAACTGTTTTCTTGCTTGCTTGTGATAGTAGACAAAAATGCGAATAATTGGCGTAGTAAATTTTTATAGAAAAGCCCACTTTTAGAGCCCGGGACGCACGTGACTTGGTAAATTACCCCTTGAGGTGTGGAGTCTGACCCACTACGCGCATTATCTTAGTCACTAGATATTGTAAGGGCAAAAGATCTATATACCCTGTTTGACCATCGAAAAGATCCATCTACCCTACCGCCCGCCCCTTTAGATTCTGCCTGTTTTAAAAATCTGTTCTAGCATATAGCCTACTAAACTATTAGCGCACTACTCACTATAATCCACTAAATTATCTTCCCCTCTATCGCTATAACTCACTAATATAGTTTACTTTATATGTAAGATTCTAACAACTACCTTTCTTTCTTATTGTCTAAAATTTAATATATAGCTTAGTACTGTATAGTAAATAGATAAAATGCATTTAATTTTATATAACTATATAAGTAGAGTTGTTATTATTATGTTTTAGAAACAAGTATGCTAGAAGTTCGTTAATGATACAAAAAAGGAAGGCGGTAAGCAGGAGGTGGTAGATAGATCTTTACAGGGGGGAAACAGGGTATATAGATCTTTTGCCCATATTGTAAATGTGTCAACAGCCAATGGGTAATTTTCTTGATTTTACGCATCCATAAACTATAGGGGAGACTGTACTACTCGCAGGGACACATCCAAAACATTTCGTCGACCATGAGAAAGTAAAATACACCGACCTCATGTCCGCATATTTTAAAACAACCTCAATGAAACTCTTTATCGAATTTCACCTCGGACATATTATGACAGTACAAGATACAAAGAGGCGTTAGGATCTTTGCGCTGCTCGAACAGCGGGTGATGAAGACGTGCTAATCGGAGTTAGCGGGAATTGGAAGCATAGATTGCGAATACTGAGAACGGTAGATATGGAGGCTGCGGAGGTATTTGGGGTCGCATCAAAATATCGCGAGCTATAAGTGCCTCCATGAATACCAACGATAAGGGGTTGAGGGAGTTGTGTGGATGGTGTGTAAGGAGGGATACAGGAGAGACCCGAGAGTGTCGAGCTGTAAGAGACAGTTAAGATGAATAAATCCATATCTAATAATGGTGGTTCACGACTTGGCAAAACGGAATCTAATTCGGGCGAAAAAGAGGAAAGAGTTAATGGTAAAACCGATATGAAACTGTGAGCAACTCGGAAAGGGCAGAGTAAATTATCAGTTCCGTTTCACCATGGAAGTGCCCAACCAGTTTAACGATTCAATATTGAATACCATCTTGACAGAAATTGGGTCTTATTGCTAAGCGTTTGGAGAAAATAGCAACATGAATCATGTGCATTACAATTTTTGCTACCTACTTCGTTAAACCCCGCCCCCGTGTTCACCCTGCAACTTCATCATCTGTGCCATCACTTCCTGCCTATATTCCTCATCAATCACAACAAGCCCTGCCACGCCGTCTTTTTCCATAATTGCCTCCATCTTTTCGGTATCCATTACCATTGTGACAAACATGGTAGCTTCCTCAGTCTTGCTGGCATTGTCGCTAATACGATGTCTGCATCCTGGAGCCTCGTAAAAACTATCACCGGCCTTCTGAATCGTCATCGGGCTGTCGTTCATCTTATTAAGAACGCTCCCTGTGAGGACATACACCGCCAGGAATGCTCCGGCATGGGTATGGGGTGGCGTTGAAGCGTTCGGGGGGAGGGTCACTTTTGTTCCCATGATCGACTTGTTGGGGGCGTTAAGCAATTTGTACTTAAAGAGGATTTCAAGGTCCGGGAATGGACGTCTGTGGACTATAGGTAAGCTGATGGATACTATCGGTTGGTTCGATAGCTTACGTTGAATCGTACTTTGGCTCTTCCATGTTAGCGACTTTAGAAAACACCATATTTGCTGAACTTGAGATATAAACCTAAAGGAAGCAAAGTGCTGAGTGCTGAGGGAAATCGAAGGCGTATTTAGAGCATCTCTACAACACGATTCACAAGTTATCACATGGTTTGAGTGGCCAATCTGGAGCATCGGGTATTCTGAAATCCGAATACCCGGGTCGCCGGATATATAGATCTGCCAAATTTGGTTATCGAGTTTGCGGGTACCCTCTACAAGTGAATACCCCTGGCTCTCTAGGCTATGGTATTCTGGGAGCGGGCGGGAACTCGGAGCGGGCAATTGGCTTGCAGTGCAGATTTGCGGGATAAGCCAGCTACCGGCAACCCGGTTAGCGAGTTTGCGGGTACTCGCTACAAGTGAATACCCCTGGCTCTTCGGGCTATGGTATTCGGGGAGCGGGCAATTGGCAAGCTCCTACTCAGCTTTTGTAGAACCTTCACATCACATGGTACATGCTAAGGTATGCGAATAACAGTATAGCTTTTGTTAGCTCAGGTACATGGCGGTATTTGGGTATCGCGTACGGATGGAGCCATGCCTGTTGCCTCCGCTCTTGTCCGGACATTATGACGAGAACTGTGAAAAGGTTCGGGAAGTGATTTACGGAGTGGCGCGGTAGGGAATATTTATAGTAATGTAATGCTAAGTTAAATAAAGGCTTGTGTCCGCCTCTTGCTTTGTTCTAATATCTACGACTCTTCCCTACCTGAGCTGCTACCTTCAGCCCCTGAATTTGCTCACTTCTTTGGTCCCTAACCTCAGCATTCTCATCACTTCACCATGTCTGATAAGCCCACACTTATATTTGTGCCTGGAGCATGGCACAGTACCGAAACGTGGGATAAAGTTTCTTCACTCTTGGAGGCGCAACAGTACAAATGTGTACCCGTCGCTCTTCCATCAACAGCGGGGAATGATGCAGCAACTTTCGGAGATGATGTCGACGCCGTTCGAGATTCCATTGCAGCGGAGACCACACTAGGGCATGATGTTGTAGTTGTGGTGCACTCCTATGGTGGTGCAGTCGGCCAGAGTGCAATCAAAGGCTTCGCCCGCGTCAAGCAAAATGCTCCTTCATCTTCAAACGACCAATCCGGCTATGTCATCGGCCTAGTCATGATGGCCTCAGGATTCTGTCAGACAGGAATCAGCTTTATTGACGGTCTTGGCGGCAAACCACCGCCATCATGGAGGGCCGACGTGAGCGGTTTTGCCATCATAACAGTTCCACCAAGGGAATTGTTCTACCATGATCTTCCCGATGAAGAGGGCGATTACTGGGTTACCAAACTGAAGAAACAGTCTCTGAAAGCTTTGATGGAAGGTGGCGAGCATTCTTATGCTGGCTGGAAGGATGTACCAGTTTGGTTTTTGGCAAGTACAGAGGACAAGGCTTTCCCAGCTCAGGCTCAAACAATGTTTGTGCAAGTTGCGAAGGATTCCGATGCGGACATCACCTTGCGAGAGATTGATAGCAGCCATTCGCCGATGCTTAGCAGGCCGAAGGAAACTGTTGATTTTATAATAGAAGCCGTGGCGTCATTTACAGAATAAAAATACGAAAGCCTGTCATGTTCAATTCTGCCCTGAGACGTTGTACAATTGAAAACAATGCTTCCCTTTGCAAATGCTTCCAAGCTTGCTAATGAAATAGTTGAGAATATTGTGACACAACACTAAAGTGAAAACACATCCTTCAACTTTATTAGACCCATCTCGCTATTACCCCATAAAAACGGACTGCTGCACCGCCTTCTAGTCGCCGCAAACTACAACTTCTTATGGAATGGGAATACCAATCACAAATAATTCACCAACAACTCCCCAACCTTGCGAGACAAATATCGATGGATGATCTTAATGTTCCCGCTACTTCGATACCGCTGATAATATGCCACAACGAACGCCAACCCACCCTCGATAAATATACAGTCTTCCACTACGCCCCTAATATGTCGGTCGGTAGCGCAGCTAGGCAACCGACCCCAACACTTCATTACTATCAACATCAACCTCTAGAACCGACTCACCCCTTTTTGGTATGTTGTGGTGGCCTAGGCACTAATCTATGGTATCCTCGCCCTGGTCATTGAATTGCTCACGCAACCGCCTCTCATGATACATTCGCTCATACAATCACCACTACCCGTCGACGGAAAATCGACTCGTTCGTCGTCTGAAAACGACCACTAAACTTGACTCTCGGATGGGTTATCCACCATGTGATCCCAATCGATGGGCAGGGCGTTGATAGGTACGCTGGCAAACCCATCACTACTATCCATCATCATCAACTTCCTAAACAACTCTCACGTGCCCCCTGAACCACCTCATGAACTTGCCTCTAACTAGATGCATGCTGGAAAAAATTGTGCTAAATAAGTTGTGTTAATTTTTGGCAATGATCGCCCTTTATAGTGCCAGCTTCAAAATATAAAATATTCCATCTATATCTAGGTCATTGATTGCAGAATTCTCAATTCTATTACCATTACTGTCATAGAGGCCGTCTTCCAATAGTGACAATAACCTTATACCAAAAGAAAGCCCCACGGCTAAGCTCATCATCGATATGCGACATCATCTCGCGGACATTGCGGTTATTTTTTATCACATCATTACCACCAAACTTAACGATGGTTGTAAGAATGGATTCGATTCCAAGTAACATCGCTACATTGAAATGAGATTTGGTGGTTAAGGTTGCATCACTCGCAACATGCGTTTGAACACAGTTAGCTAATCCCTGTTCTTTGAAAGTCAAAGGCAGCCGCTCAACACAGCTATGCATGGAAATTCTTATCAGTCTTCAGCGCTGCTATAGACAAGGCCATGGGAACTCACCTGAAATCCTTATTTGTGGCTACTGCTAATTGGCTGATAACCTCGATACTTTTCTCCATATATCGAGTACTCTGAGTAGGATCTGTTGTTGCCGCTCGAAGTGTCCCAATAGCGGCATCCCCCCATTGTAGGTAACCCCCAGGCTCTATGGATGGTGATTGTGTTAGATTCAATAATCAGAAAATCAACGAGGACACATACTAAGCAAAGCCACAAGATTCTTCACTGCTTGTTCCCACTCATTGCGACTGAGTGCAAAACACATAAATCTTATATGTATCACATCATACTTCCCCAATAATTCGTCAGCGAACGGTTGTAGCAAGTCTTGAACCCGGAAAGTAATATTCGATGGAGTATCCTTTGGGTCTGGGAATTGAGAAGGCGAAATATCGAATCCATCCAATTGAGAGGTTGCTGATAGATGCTGGGCGACTTCATAGAGCCAGATTCTATAAACAAAGTATGGTTAGAGTTAATTCTGCTCGATATTTTGGTATTATGGGCATCGTACCCAGTTCCAGTGCCTATGTCTGCTACACGCATCGATTCATGAGTCTGGATTGAAGGATGCAAGGCATAGCCAATATCCGACATCCATGCCTCGTGCTGCGAATTGAGACTGCGTATAATTTAGTATTTAGTAGCATGATGTTCATCTTTAATATAGCTACCGTTCTGACTCTGCCGAGTCTCGAGGGAAGAAGTATCTGATTTCATTAGTTGAGGCCATTGATTTGGCTGATAATTGGCGATTTTGGAGAGATCCTCAGATATGATACCACAACGGTTGCGGAAGTAATACCGAAAACTGCACTAACACTGAGGGATTGCATGCAATATTTAAGAATGCATATCAGGATCATTGTCCCGGACGTTTGCCTACCTGTGGTGCCGCATTGCTTCGCGAGGGAGTGTCTGCTTCCGAAAATTTACGAGACGCCGGGACGGGTATTCAAATGCAGCGAGTACCCGCATACACTTGCTACCACATTGTGCAACTCACAACTTAGGGCGTATACCGTAGCGTATGTGCAGGTCCACCATACTCGCGGAAACACAAAGACTTGCTTCAAAATCAGTAGATTGCTGCTTCCATAGCTTATAATACATTTTATATAGTAGAATCTCTCAAAATGTTAACCCTGATACGAAATCCTACGGACTAATCCCAATTCAGAGTTGCTTAAAATAGTCTTGAAATAAGAAATCACCTCCTGATTACCAAATCCCATCGTTTCTATTCATCATTTAATTTTCCTCTTAGCTCATACCATTTCAGCAGTGATCCAAGTGTAGTCTCTCTTCCATTACAGTCAGCATGGTAGTCCTACCACTATTACTTGGAGACCATGAGTTTGAAGCGGAGGGTATAGCCTTTGCATACTCCGTATCTGGTAGTGGACCTCCGCTCGTCGTCCAGTCCGTCGGCTGGGGCATGTCATCGACATTATATCGTCAGACTCTACGCCCTCTCGAAGCAGACTTCACCGTGGTATATTTCGAACCTCGCGGTAACGGCCGGTCATCACGCCCAGTGTCAGAAAAGGAAATGAGCACCACAGTCCAGGTAAATGACCTTGAACATCTCCGACTTCACCTCGGCCTCCTGTCAATGGCTGTTCTCGGACATTCTAGTGGTGGCGCAATTGCGCTTGGTTATGCCGAGTGCTTTCCAGCCCATGTCTCCAAACTTGTCCTCGTGGATCACTCTTTACAGGACTTTAACACAGATAATTTCCAGCACTTCGCCACCATACGGAAGAACCATCCTATCTACGGCCCCGCCTTGCAAGCACTCATGACTCTGATGATAAAATTTCCAGAAACCGACGAAGAGTTAAGCAAAGAGTTAATACAGGCACTGCCCTATTACTTTGCCGATACAAGCAAGACTCATATTGTGATGGAGAATCTGGGACCGCCAGTATCAGCCTGGGCATTTAATGCCCACCGGATTTACGATGAGGAGTCGCCTTTTCCCCACGTAGCTGGATTACACTTAGTGACCGCCAATACTCTTATTCTATGTGGGCGCGAGGATGGAATTTGCAGTGTTTCAGCTGCAGAACGAACTGAGAAAGGGGTAGAGAGGTGCAGATTAGTAGTCGTGGAGGGTGCTGGACATTTTCCATGGATTGAGATGCCGAATAACTTCTTCCCAGTGGTGGTAAAGTTCTTGAAGGCTGAGTAACAACTTCTGATCATTACCCTAGCTCTAGTTAAAAGGGGTTTGGTATTATATAATTAATATCCCAGAGAAACTTTTATGGGGGCTTTCTAAGAAAGTATGTTTCTCATGTAGGCTCCAATTTTCACGGGGCACGAACTAGAAAATGCACTGCATGGGCTTGGAATCATATGCTGGACTTAGATACTGCAACCTTAAACTGGAATCAAGTGTTGTTACTGCATTGAACTCGGTGTTTAGATACTCTAAAAGCCACCCCCCCACCAGTTACGCGGGAACCCTGTATGGATGGCTGCAAAAGTAGCTCGTAAGGGCATTTGAGTCTATGATAAGGTGACACGTCAAACGGATTAGTTCATATCCGCCTTAATGTTTGGGCGTGGGTGACTCGACATTATGCGTAATGATGCGTCCTGTTATCAAAATGTGCGAACCACCGGAGGCTCTAGTTGAGACAAAATATCACTTGCCCATGACGACCAACTCAGAATTGTGCTATTAGAGTTGTCCAACCATTCGTCAGCAGATATTTGAAGTTCAGCAAAACGCGAATACCCATTGTTGTATGTTTTTTGTTTTTTGTTCTATTTTACCAGGTGTTCTATTAGAACACTGACTTGGCTCCAATGGCTTACAACGCGGCAACAATTCAGAGTATACTAGATAGGTGAAGACATGTCAAACTACCACACGATACTTCTCCAGCAACTCCTTCACCCTCTCCACCGGGAACCCCCCCAAGTGCAAGCCATTAAATCCAGTCCTTCCCGCCCTCCCCCCAACAAGCGAGTTCAAGATTGCCTCTTCTGTCGCTTCAGACGCAGCCCTGAACATGGTGTCCACACTCTCGCTCTTGATGATCTCAATCTGATTGACCTCGACGTCCGCAATGCCGTTGACCCGCTCGCCTGAGATCTTCTCGTTGGTCTTGTTCCCGTTTGAAATGGCGAGCATGATGTCGCCAGAGAAGTTCGTCCCAATGCCGTGGCCGCCAACCTGCGCGAGGCCGACGGCGCAGTGTCGCGCGAGGCGATTTAGCTGATGTGGGAGCATCGGGGCGTCCGTACTGGTCATTGTTAGGTACTAGTTGGTTGGTAGGGACCTATATGACACTTACATAAGGATAACCACGATGCTGCCCTCATCTACCTTCCCGCTGGCAGTCTTGACCGTCTTCTCTTCTGCGAGCTTCTTGTCCTTCAAGAGTAGCTTTCCAACCGGGACCCCAGCTATCTGCATATCGTGCGTGTGTCCATAGTTTGTCTGGCACAAGATCCCAACCGTGTAAGTCTTCCCGTCTTTACACTTCACTACTCTGGAGCTGGTCCCCGTCCCCCCCGGGAACATGTGACACGTCATCCCCGCGCCGCCACCATACTGTCCCTCCTCAACGTTCTCTTGCTCGATCGCCCTCTTAAATGCGCTATGCACATGCTCCGGCTTCAGCGCTGAGTTATGCACATCATTGAGCCACCAATCTGCCGTCTCGGCCACAATCGGCGTCCCGTAATCGTGGCTTATATCATTCAACGACATCCCCTTATCGCGCGCCCGCTGTAGAATCCATTGCCATACCTCCTGGAAGACTAGCCCAAAGCTAATGGAGTTGGTGAGTGCGATAGGCTGTCACGTGTAAATAAAACTGCGAGGGTAGAATACAGCCGTGAAGGAGAGGGACGAACGGTGTTGATGAAGCCCCAGTCTTTAATTTGGAAAGAGCCGCTGACTTCGCCATTACCGTTGAGCGTGTGCGTACCGGCGTAGCAGGGGATGTTGATGTCGTCGGGATGGCGGGGTAAGATGACGGTCACGCCGTGACGAACGTCATCGCCATCCTCACCGACGGTAGTTTGGCCGACGTGGACACCTGGTTGAGAGTCAGTAAGATCCTGAGACTCTTATATCCAGCTATTCCATGTAATGAGCATACCTGGTACGTCGAGGATCGAATTTTTCGGGCCGGAAGGTAATTGGCCTGGAGTGTATCCGGCGTCTCTAATTGTCATGCGAGCCATTTCGCAGAATATATTTTTCGTTGTTGTTGATAATACAGAAAGTATAAATTTGTGAAATTAACTCAATAAGCTTTCATTCATAAATATCCCGTCGCCACGCATACGTTTTATATAAATTACAACGTCGTAATTCATTGTTCCCTCAGAGATCGAAATTTTGGCGGGGTTCCCACCTATCTCCCACCTTCTCCTTTCGGCGGGATTATATTATGGAGCACGTTTGGTCCTACCCCGCATGACTCAGCCGGCGTTAAAGTTGGTATTTTACTTGACAGAGTTAAGACGAGATCGACTTAGTTGGCATACTTTATCAGCAACACATATCTTATGTCAGTAGTTGGACGTTTGATGAGTCTTTCAAATGTTGATATCGCAGTTGGTACGTATGTAGGTTAATATTAGTCCCAGTATTTCTCGCCAGATGTGGGACCCAGTCGTGAAATACGTGTGCGGTGCACGGGCACCAGCATCGCCTCTAGTTGAGAGTTGTACATAAGGGCACAGCTCTCTCCGTCAATAACAATCAAAGTTTACCGCGCCATTGAGACATAGTCGACGAACAAACATACCCTATATTTAATATATCCCTGCCACAACTCACCGCAAGACATTTGATTATGTCTACTTTGCGGCCGCCGGAGAAGCTCCGTCTGTTTCCTTTGCCGAGACTAACAGCGCCAGTATCAACGCCGCTGTCGATTCTTGATGCAACAGTCGCTCGATTCTCGCCAACTGGTGCTGTTTGGCTCTTTTGCACCCCAATTCCGTCACACACCATGCTTCAATCGTCATTCATAGCCACGCTGAACGACTTCCCACAATGGGCAGGCCAGCTGCAGTGGTCCCCAGTCCGCGATGGCGGTCTTCACACTGAGCGTTTTGGGAGGCCTATGATAGTCTACGGGTGCAACTCTGATCCCGGGGTTGAGTGGGTGGTCTCAAAGGTGGAGAAGACCCTTGACTCCATTATCCCTAGTGCGCTGGAGCGTGTTGCGGGGAATGCGACCTGGATTGCCACAGACTTCCCACAGAATGTATTCTTGTCTGACACGAAATTGGCGCTGCACGATCTCGTCGAGTATGCCGGCCTACCGGGCATGTCCGTGCAAATCACAGAATTTGCGTGTAGCGGCTATGCTATTGCTGTCAAATTGGCCCATGCACTCGCTGATGCACAGTCGCTGATGGTCTTCATACACCAGTGGGCAGCAGCATGCCACGGGTCCGCCAAGTCTCCTATGGGCCCTCCCATATTTAACCCTGGGCAGCTCGACTCTCATGCGGCTGGTAATATTGACAGAGACGTGGCAGACCCGTCCTCCGTTGACACAGCGCGCATCCTGCCACTACATCGCTTTGACTGGTGGAACGATGCCAAAGACCCCGCGTTCCCTTCATTCCTCACTCCCACGAGCGAGAATTCAAAGCCGCCTCCCCCGCGCGAAAATTCAAAGTCGCCTCTTCATATCTCACCGTCAACGCCTGCGCCATGGAGCACGTGGGACTTCTCGCGCCCTGTGTCGCAAGCTCTGCTGCACTTCACCGAAGAACAACTCAGTACCCTGCGCGCAACCACCCGGGAGTCACCAGGCTGCCGCCCCGACATATCTCGCCTCGACGCTCTTCTCGCACACATCTGGTCTGCCATCAATTGTGCACGCGGCCACTCTCAGTCCGCCCATGATGTCTTCCTTAACGTGACCTTGAGCGCGCGAACGCGCATGCAACCTCCTCTCTCAGACTCATTCATTGGATCCCCCATTTTCCTCACGCACATTCATTCAAGTGGAAGTGAAGCCAGTGCGGCGGTTTTAGGGCCGACGGCGAGTGCAATCCGTGCAACTCTCACAATGTTCACCCCGGAGAATATGGGCGCGTTGTTACACGATGCTGCGTTTGAGAGATCGCCGCAGCGATTGTGGCAGGCATTCCTTGGCGATCGTCATACGCTTGTGACATCGTGGCTGAGGCTAAACGTGTACGACGTTGACTTTGGTAGTGGTATCCCGAGGTATGTGCATGCTGTGATGCCAAAAATGGATGGATGCGTACAGGTCATGGACTCGAGTCGGGAAATTGGGGGGGTAGATGTTAGCCTATATTTGGACAGCCAAGCAATGTCGAAGCTAATTCTAGAGCGGTAAATTATTCGAGATTCTATCTCTAGGCCTCCTGGGTGACTGGGTGAATGGGTGATGGACGGAGTTATGGTTATGTTACCCGATTGGCCACTTCAACCACAACAAGTGAGAACTATCAAGTTTGCGCAATCGGCAAACTCCACTACAACTTCTCTAGTAAATTTTGCACATTGGTTGATATTAATGTTGCCAATACTATTATATCTACTAACCCATATTGTAGGTCGATTTAAAAAAAAACGTATAATTAATTATCACTGTATTGGTTACTTTGGTGCCACTGGTCCTGACGTTCTAGCTTCCAGCCCGTCAAACTAACTAATTATGAGACCTGCTTGTAATAATGAGAACTATAAATGATAGGGTTATCTGCTGCTTTCTCGATGATGTGGTAGCTAGTAAATAGCACGATATTCTTTCTGTCAACCATCATCATCAACAGTGAATATTTACACAAAATGGGCTCCAACACAGTCCCTCTCTCATCCGAAACTCACCACCCCATCTCCCCCGCAATCTTGTACTGGGGCACTCCAGTGGTCATAATAAGCACAACTAACCCCGACACCACAACCAACATTGCCCCCATGTCTTCCGCCTGGTGGCTCGGCAACCACTGCATGCTCGGCCTCGCCGCCAACAGCCAAACGACCGTCAACCTGCGCCGGACCAAACAGTGCGTCCTCAACCTAGCTTCAGATGATATGGAGCGCTTCGTGAATGCCCTCGCGAGAACGACGGGCTGTGAAGGTCTCGAGTCGGCGCCGGGGGATGCAAGGTACGCATTCAAACGCGCGAACGGGTATCAATATGTCCACGATAAGTTTCGGCATTCGGGGTTGACGCAGGTGGCATCGGATATTGTAGATCCGGCGCGGGTTGCAGAGTGTCCGGTGCAGATGGAGGCGGAGCTAGTGGGGGTACATGAGATGATGGGCGATACGGAGAAGAAGGGGAATGTGCTAGCGTTGGAGGTGAAGATCGTGAGGACGCATGTTCATGAGGGGATTCGCATGGAGGGATTCGAGAACAGGGTTGATCCGGATAAGTGGCGGCCGATGATTATGAGTTTCCAGCAGTTGTATGGGTTGGCGCCGAGAAAGATTGCCGAGTCGGTGCTAGGAAGGATTCCGGAGGAGGCGTATAGGCCGCTGTCTGATAACGTGAAAAGCATGTGTGTGGTGAGGGACGATAAATAAACGTTTGAATTCATTTTCTAGAAAATCATCATAAATATATTTCGCGATTTTTTATTTTTAAGCGTCAAAACTTCGAAACGATAACAACGCAAATAAGAAAATTTGACACTGATTCCACGATCATCTGACGACTCTCAAATAACTCAAAATTTTCGCAGCTTCTTGTCCAATGCAATCGATTGCCCCCACGAGCGTCTTTCCAATCAACGCGTCCACTAGGTCGGCGGAGATTGTAGCGCTGTGATAGTCAAACACCTGGCTCGCACCCAGTTATTTGACGTACTCGAAGATGTCGCTGAAGCGGTGGTGATGACTTTGTACCCAGCCGCAACAGCAAGCTTAATCGCATTACTACCCACGCTTGACGCTCCACCCAAAATCAAGAGTGTCTTTCCCGTCTGTTTCTGCGGCAGGACCGTTGGTAGCTGCAGGTTCAAAAAAGTATCTTGGAACAGCCCACATGCAGAGGTGGAGAAGCCCAACGGAATCACAGCAGCGCTTCCAAAGGAGATGTTATCGGGAATCTCACTGGCCATGTTCGTCCGGACGATAGTGTGAGCTTGGAAAGCGCAGCATTGGAGCTCCCTTGTAAACATCCCCACCTCATGCCCGAGGACACGGTCGCCTTCCTTGAAGCGCGTTACGTTTGGCCCAACCGCAACAACGACGCCAGCAACGTCTGGGCCAGGGATCACGGGGTACTTGACAGACCAGCGTGGTTCGGGTGCTGCTTGTAGGTTACTATCGACGGGGTTGACGGCGATAGCGCGGCTACGGATGAGGATCTCATTTTCGCCGGGTATCCAGAGAGGAGCTGATCTGACTTCGAAGGGGCGGGATCCTTCGGCATTGAGCCACGCAGCGGTATTAGTGGCCAAGGTATAACCAGGGCGTCGATGTTCAAGGTAGACTGTGTTAACGCGCCGAATCTGGGATGATTCCGTGGCTTCAATTAATATGTGAAAGGGGAACAGAAAGACGAGAGAGAACGTTGCGCCCCTAGAGTTAAGCTTCACTGTGGGACAGCGATAAGTAGAGGAGCTGAAGAGAACGCATTGACGGAAATATATACTCCCTATATATAATTGTGTTACTTACACTCTCCATCATCAGCGGACTCGCATAGAGAAGTATTATCCCCGTATTCGTCGTATCAAATGCGATACGGGTGTTTATATTTTGTAGAACCATAACGGAGTCACACGAAGCCAACAGGTGTCCAGGGCAGTTGACGATATCAAGTTGCGCAACGCTAACCCAAAGTGGCAGGACCCACATATGGGGTATGGGGTCTCTGTTAATGTAAACCTAAAATAGCCAAGTAGCACTATCCAATTATGGCTAGCGTTGAGCGTCGGTCCGGACTTAAACATAGGATGTCATTGCTAACGTCGCCATTCTTCCTCTTCTCCTGTTCCTCTATTCATCGTATACTTCTTCCTATTTACATTAGCTCTGCTGCGCAACTCTAACTGTATTTTACCACCAAGCCAAGAGTGAACTCACCAGTTGTATACCATAATCGCCAATAAAACGAGTTTGAATTTCTCGGAATTGGGGCGGAGATTAGAAACTTGAAAGCTTGCAAAATTCGGATGACGAGGTCCAACAAATAAATTTTATGGGAGCGAAGAATATATGAAATAGAAGAGACAATGGTCTATTTAGGTCCATCACGAGGGTGTGAAACATGCAAGCGGCGGAGGAAAAAGGTTCGCCTTCCCTTCATGATGCTGAGTTGCTTAACAGACAACTCAGTAATATTGTGGCATGAAGCTAACATTGACGCGTTTGCAGTGTGACGAAGGTCGTCCTGTACGTAAGAAATTTTATTTTTGAGTTCCGTGGTGGTTCATTGAGTTTATACTAGTGAAATATCAGAAATCTAGTCCTCAATGCAACATGCCCCAAAGATTTATCTCACCAAATACCAACTGACGTTGTGAAACTAGTCATGCATTAGGTGCCTAACATCAAGCCGCACCTGCGGGGGTTACCACGACAGCGCCAGCCTAATTTTCCGGCCCCAAGAGACCCAGGGCGGAAACCCGCCACTGCTCTCCGGTGCCCGGAAGTGCACTTTACCGATTCGAATTCGTTGTCCCAAGACCGGAATTCTTCCAGAGGATAGTCATCCAAAAGAGTTCTCGGAGGAAGAAATTGACAAGTGGATTATCCAAGCCTTCCTGTATGACTATTGCGTCGCCTCAACAAACCACGCCCTCTCTCGGGGGTACCTCGATGGACTGGAGTCTATGCTAAGTCAGGCTGACCACAACTCCAATCTTGTAAGGGCATGTAGAGCGGTAGCCAATGCCAATCATGGGCGGAAGCTGCACAGACCTAGGCTCATAGCGCGGGCCGAAGCAGCATATCAGGACCTACTCGGGTCCCTGGCGATAGCAATAGAGTGCCCGGAATTCACAGAGACGCCCGAGGCACTGATGGTTGTGATGCTCCTCGGGCTTTATGAGGTTGGTTGATCTATAGCGCATCCCACTAACTGAGGCTTATGGCTAACCTGATTTAGATGATAGTCGCTGGCGAATCCCATCCTGGTAACCACAACACACATGCCCGAGGCGAGGCCGCGATTCTGAAAATCGAAAACTCGCCGCTCGACCTTTTCGGCGCCGCACATTTTATCAGCTCTAACCTCCCCTCAGTTCGAAAAGGAGCTGTCCAGATAATGCCTCAGCCCTCCATACCACACCCTCTCCGTCCTCCTCCACGACTTCAGCCCTCTCTACCACAAAGCTCATAACCTTCTTTCTGCCCCCAACCCCCCTCCCACAGACCTCGCCATATTAAAAGCGGACGCCACATCCCTCTCCCACCAATTTGCGCACTGGCAAGCTAAGCAGCCTAATATCATCGATCCGCACCCATTAGGACACATTCCCGCGCTTCCCCACGGATCGGCTCCGCGAGCTGGGATGTGGCCCGGGAGGGTAGACACTTACTTCGACCACTACATCGCAGGCGTGTGGAATACCTCGCGCGCTGCGCGGCTGCTCCTCCTGGACCTTACTCTCGCGCTCTCTGATGCGGTCAACGACGGAGAAGACCACGCACGTGAGCGCAGCGAGGCGGCACGACTGGTTGAGGATATAGTGGCGAGTATACCGTACCACCTAACTGATGACCTGGGATCTTTTATCGGCGGGGGCGCGGAACGGGAATTGAAGCCGGGGAGAGCGGTTGGTGGGCTGCTGCTTATGCATCCTGTGTTTGTGGCGTCGAGGGTGGGAGCTGTGGGAGCGGAGTTGCGGGTGTACTTGCAGGAGTGTTTGGCGTGGATTGCGGAGAACATGGGGATTGGACAGGCGGCGAGATTTGCAAAGGTGAGAGGTCTTGTTTTTGTTGGTTTTTGATTTGGAGTGTTCTGCTGAGAATGGAATTGCTGACAAGGGGTGGTAGGCGACGGCTATTGATACGCAGTATTTTGCGGATGGGTGCATGATTGTATGGACGGGGATGCTGGTTTAATTCAGAAACATGTTGCGGGATGTCTAGAAAGCTGTTCATAATTTTCCATATCCAAGAGTGCCTACTCTAAGAGCGGAAAGCTTCCCTATGAAACCGTCCTACCACTTCACCACCACCGCCTCAACACCCTTAACATTAATCCCCGAGATATCAACCTTCCCCTCTCCACTCCCCGCCTCTCCAGCCGCCCAACTAACACTCAACACCACCTTCTCACCCGGCCATAGCGTAACATAGTTATCCGACCACACCACCGGTAGCACATCCTCGCCCTCCCCATCCCTCAGCTCAAGACGTACAAAATACGCCGCTACAGCCGCCTTATTCACCAGCGTGACGTCCACCTTCACCTTCCCATCTACCACAGCCGCTCCCCCTGCCGTAGCACTCAGTTTCGCCGGCTTAATTGTCGCGAGTGACTTGTAACTCGCAAACTTCGTGACAGGGGTGTAATACCACTTCGATGCGGCCCAGTCTAATTTATCCACTGTCGGCGCAAGCCAATATACGTTTCGGCTCAGCACCTTGCCCGCCGCATCACTCAGCACGAGGCGAAGGAAGGCAGCATCCTTTAGAGCTGTTGCCTCGGGGATAGTAGCCACTTTCTGCGAGTGATTGGGCGTTGTAGCCGCCTTTACCGAGCGCGAAACCAAGGTCTTGCCATCTTTGCTCAACAAGTCAACTTTAATAGTCCTCGACCCCTTCTTATCAAGCGTGTGGTTAATGAGCCACACATCGCCCTTCGCGCTGCCATATCCGAACGCAACGTGCTCCGCTCTCCCGCCGACTTTGGCGCCAAAGTACGATCCAGCAGGCTTGAGGTAGTAATCAAACAGGTTCCAGTGGAGGCTGGGCCAGGCGTTATTGAGCATCCAGTAGATTATACCCGTAGAGGGGCGATCAGCACTCTGGAGCGCGGAGTACCCTTCAAATTCAGAGCGCGTGGCTTCGTAGTCCATGGCTTGTGCCTTGAGAAGGTAGTCATCGAGAGAGGTGGGGGCACCGTAGCGGGCGTAGAGCGCGTCGTTGTAGATTTTGCGGTCGTAGAAGGAGGATTCGATAGTAGACATGTGATAAAGACCTTTATCGGGAGCGGTCCAGAGGTCGTTCATGTCGGACTTGGTGAGGAACTTTTTGAGGGAGGAGAGCTCGGGGGTGCCAACTCCAGAGCCAAGTTCCGAGCCGAAGCCGAAGGCGGCGCCATATTGTGTGTTGTACCAGTAATTTGGGGGAACCCAGTCGTAGGGGCCGTCTGTCGGGTTTAATTAGTAGGGAAGAAGGTAGAATTGGAGAAATAGATGTGATGACATACCCATCTTCATGCCCGAAGAACCCAGATTCTTCGGAAATCCCCTTAGCGACGCAGAAGCAATAATAGGAACATCCCAATCAAGCTCCTTCAGCTTATTGACATAGATCGGCGACGCACGCTCATCAGGCCAGAAGTCACTGCCAACAAGGAAACCAAGCAAGCTGGCATGTCCTTGCATCATATACGCCTCATGCTCCATCTGCTTTTCTGCAGTAACATAATCAGCATCAACCCACTTCACCCCATCCGCCTCGTCGTTATACGACCATCCCTCCCACTTATCGCAGCACTCCCACCCCGTGAGCACCATCAAGCCCATGCGGTCGGCGATATCGTACAGCTCGGGGTGCTCCTGCTTCCCCTCGAGACGCACTGTGTTCTGGCCCATATCGAGAATATATTCGAACTGCTGCACAAGCTTGGCCGGGTCGAAGCGCAGGAACATGTCGGCGGAGTAGCCGGCGCCAGTGACGAGAAAAGGGTGTCCGTTCACGGCAAAGGCGCGGTCCTCGTGGGAGTTGAGCGAGGAAGTCACATGGCGAACGCCGAAGGTGCGTTGGGCAGCGCGGTCGGAGACCTCGGATCCGATATAGGCGGCAAGATTGAGTGAATAGAGGGGTTGCGCACCCCATGCCTTTGGCCACCAGATTTGAGGGTCTTTGATCTGAGCTGTCAGTGTGACGGTCTTGGTTTCGTTGGCTTTGAGAGTGTAGGAAGCCGAGACAGGAATATTTGGGCCGGAAGGCGCAACCACCGAGCCTTTAAGCGTCCCCTGGACTGATGTGGACCCGCTGTTCTTGACGACAATGTTGATAGTAGCTGTTACGCTGCTGACTGCATTGCCTGTATAGTCAGTCACAACGCGGGGCTTCAATAGTGACACTGGTCCAGTCTGTGAGACGACAACCTCACGCCAGACACCCGTTCCATTATCCGGTGGGTATGGATTCCAATCAACGTAGCCTAGGGCGAAGTCCTTCAGGTAGTTGGTTGGATAGGCGCGGATCAAGACGGCGTTCTTTCCATTTAGTAGGTGCTGTGTTATGTCGAACTTCTCGCCACCATACGCGCCAGTGAGAGTTTCCTTGGAGGCAAGCTGTTTGCCATTAAGGTACAGGTCTGCCTTGGATGATATGCCGTGTGTCTCAAGGAAGTAGCGCTGGTTGGTTGCTGGGTCAAAGGTGAGTTCTTCGCGGTAAAGCCAAGGTACGTCAAATTGGGAATGGTCGACCATAGTCTTCAAGTTGTCGGAATAAAAAAGGGTTGTGTCATTATAGACATTGTTCTCGAGGAGCCCAGCCTGAGTCATGTTAGAGGCGTTCCCGGTCTTTGATATGATTGGGAGTATCGAGTTGCTATTCACATACCATGACAGTTCCGCGGCTACCAACGCGGTACCAGGACGACACGTCGAAGCCAGGCCGTGACACGGCGACCATGTCAGTGGCAGCCTTGGCTGTCGACTGCATATACCACCCCTTAATGGCAGCAGCATCGCCGGCAGTCTTTACAAGAGAACAATCATCGAGGCGAGCTGGTGAAGCAGTGACCACCTGAGCAACGGTAGCGGCCACACCAAGATACAGCGAGAGCAAGCGCATAATGCCTCGGGTCATTGAAGAGCCCTTGTCGAGGAATTGATTCTTTGTGTTGCGCTCGGTGTATTCACAACCAAGATGCTGCACTGGGAATATTCTCTCTCAGTGCCATCAGGGTTACACGTTCGACTTTATATCCCCATTCTGGACGGGCATGACGACGATCATCCCAGAGCGGGGTGGTCTTGGGTGTCTTAGTTGACAGGGCCGGCTAGACCCCCATGTTCCACTACTTTGCATAGTGCTACGGAATACCACTACCATACCACCAGAGTAGCATTGGGGATAATTAGAGAAATAGCAAGAACGCGGCAATGTAGACGAGAATATGCAACGGCTTCTTGCAGCTTTGACGACAGAGTTGCGGTTGAGGTTGATCTTCGTTGATAGCTATTGATGTTCGTGACACATTGGTCTTCATTGATAGCGGGGATAACCTCAGCCTGGTTGACGATCTTACTATAATCGTCGTTAGCGTCGGTTAGCGTTCCCTTGAGCTCCGAGCTTAAACCTTGCCAGGGCGGGCCTTAGCTTCGCCGGCTTCCGCTTCGCCGATTTTGCCGACACACCGCGAAACTATCACCGAGACCAGGGGATTCGCAGTTTCCTAATACGGATATGATATGCATTGATCACCGGAGAACACCTCCCTTTGGTATTTCCCCTTTCACTTCACCGCTATCAATGCCGACATAAACGCCGACACCTGACAATGTTCTCCCCACGCCTTTCCTGCACGACTCCTCACTGGACTCCAATGCCGCGGTCTCACGCGGTAAGACCGTCCTACAGTATACATATTTCGTAGTACTATATTGTGCGGTACCCAAGTACTGTTCTCCTTTATCGTTCCCTATCTGTGTCTTCCTTCGGTAGAGTACCGGCAGTATGTCGTGGCGCGTGCTCCTTTTCCCCTTGCGCCACGAGTCACCAACGTAAAAAACGCTACTACGTTTCATTGCCGCCACCCGGGTCTTATCTTGGGAAACTACTTGGTGCGGGGGAAGCTTGATATCAAAATAGTCGCTGATCGGTCCGTCTTGTCGCTTGGCCCTTTATAATATCCCTTGGTAGAGCCACAACTCTTTGATTCATCGTCAACGGATAGTACAGCAAACATGAGTGAGGAAAAACAAGTTATCGCGTCCATCGCGGCGGCAGACGAGACTTTGAGTAGTGATGGGAAGCCAGTCGACGCCGACGAGCTGAGACTGGCCCAGATGGGTATTTATTCAGGTTGCCAAGGAAACCACAGAACATGAGTAGCTAACACTCACCCGCAAGGCCACAAACAAGAATTGGAGCGCCACTTTGGAATTTTCAGTCTCATTGGCCTCGCGTCGACGACGACCATCTCATGGACAGGTGTGCAAATTACCTCACGTGCCTCTGTACCACACAGCCAGACTAATATTGTATCCAGGTCTTGGACTAGGGCTGGTGACTGAGATTTCTGCTGGGGGCCCAGGAGCAGGTGAGTTGTAAAGGCATGTCCATTTATTGGAGCCTAGGCTCACTCGAAATAGTTATCTATGGCTTCATCCTGGTCTGGATTCTCCAGTCCTTCCTGGGCGCATCGCTCGCCGAGTTTGTCTCCTCCTACCCAACCGAGGGCGCCATGTACCATTGGATCGCGGCCATCGCCCCACGACGGATGACCGGCTACCTCAGCTTCGTTACGGGCTGGTGCACCGTCTTTGGATGTGAGTTTAAGCATTGATTTTCAGGTGTAGATAGCGAGCTGACGCGAATTAGGGATCTTCACGGCCGCATCGACGAATCTGATTTACTCACAGAATTTCATGGCATTGATCGCATTGTACCACAGAGATCTCGTGATCAAGGCCTGGATGACATTTGTCGTGTACCAGGTCTTGAACTTGGCGACGGCATCGATCGTTATGTTTGGCAACAAGGCCATCCCCGGGCTCAACCGATTTTCACGTGAGTTTTGCGGTGTTTAGACTGGCTCTAGTGAGGTGTTAATATGATGTCTAGTTTTTTACCTTCAGATCGCTTGGTTCGTGATTATGATCACGGTGGCTGCCACAGCGCCATCTCACCGGGATACCGAGTTTGTCTTCAGAACGTGGATAAACAAGACGGGATGGGAGTCGAATGTGATTTGCTTCATTACGGGGTTGGTGAACCCGCTGTACAGTCTCGGTGGGCTGGACGGCATTTCTCATATCACAGAGGAGATGCCAAATGTATGTGCCACCCTCCTCAATTGCGTGTTTTCAGGGCTCAGAGCTGACTTTTGTGTAGCCTTCACGAAACGCACCACTTGCTATTGGTACTACACCCCTGTTGTATAATATGAGGTGTCTGTTAACAGTGAACAATTATAGCCATCACCCTCTCCATCGCCTTCGTGACCGGCTTGACATATCTTATCACCCTCATGTTCTCCGTCCAGGATTACGCGGCGCTGGCCACCACTTCCACGGGCCTCCCGCTCGCCGAACTCTTCCTACAGGCAACTCAATCAGTCGGCGGTGCCTTTGCTTTAACATTTATGCTGTGGATTGCCATTGGGCCCTGCATGGTTGGCTCTCAGCTGAGTATGGCTACTCCGGCGTCCTGACTTCCACCTCCCAAGCTGATAATATTCTCCAACAGGTACCGGACGCATCTTCTGGGCCTTCTCCCGTGACGGCGCTCTCCCCTTCTCTTCCACGTAAGACTCCAACCCATGTCTTATCCCGCCATCTAACAACCCCTTAGCTGGTCTAAAGTCCATCCCACCCTCCGCATCCCCTTGAACGCCCAGCTTGCGGTCACAGCCATAATTGCGATTCTTGGATGTTTGTATCTCGGCTCCTCGACTGCCTTCAATGCCCTCCTCGGCTCGGCCGTCACGATCAACAACCTCGCGTACCTGGTACCAATCCTCACAAATGTGCTGATGCGACGAACTACATTACATCGGGGCACCTTCCATATGAGCTATGTCGTTGGAATGACGGTCAATATCATAACGGTTATTTGGCTCGTGTTTGCGATTGTGTTTTTCTCGTTCCCCTACGTGAAGCCCGTTTCTGGTATGTACCCTTCAACTCTGCCTCCCCTTGGGTCAAAGTATAGATTGGAATACTAATAAAGAGTAGCACAAAATATGAATTATACGTGCGCATGTGTGGGAGGGTTCCTTGTGCTGGAGACAGCGTGGTGGTTTGTGGCTGGGAAGGAGTATACAGCGAAGATTTTGAAGGCGAAGGAGGAGAACCATGTAGCGGAGGTTTTGGGACGGGATGAGAAGAGGGAATGAGTCCAGACGCTTTTGGAGGTGTACTATGTTTGGAACACACTTACTCTATTTTATGTGGGGCAGATAATTACAACTACAACCGTGAAGAGTATTGCATCCGCCCAGTATGCTGTCCCACCACTCCAGCATCGTGTATCCCTTCGCTTCCAATACTATAGTATAAATAGTGAGCCAGCACAGTAACTCCTACATACGACCATAGACTCAAGAGTGATGGGCATCCCGTCCGCTCTGCCATACACAAGCTTGCGTACCCTATGGATAATAGTCTCAATCGTGCCAATAGGCATAGCGCGGAATCGGGGTCTCTTGCCGCCTGGAGGGTGAGGGGAGGTGTGAGCGAGGGTGAGCTGGGTGAGCTGGGGGGTGAGCAGGGTGAGTGGGGTGAGTGGGGTGAGTGGGGTGAGTAGTGAGTGAGGCGAAGTAACATTTTCGTGTCAGTTTCGCGTTATTATTGTAGTAGTGCTGGAGTTTAGCCATTTTAGCTTACGTACCTCGATCAGGTGCTTTGCTCCTTTTCTCCATGTCATTTGTGAGGAATCAGGGTAAGCCACATAACACAACCCCCCAAAGTGCAGCAGGGTGCCACATCAAAGCTACAAGAGGTCAAATTAATGAGATAATATAAGGCGGTGACTATATTTATGAAACTAACGTGATTTTTTGGAGATTTGCAACGTCAAACTTCTCACGGGCATGCCAACTGCTTCTATGTCGCTAAAGTTGACCTCATTATGCTCATGTCCTCCCTTAGACATGAGTTCCATGGCAAGTCGCTTGTTGCCCTATGGATAACGCAACGCTATGTTTGACCGGGCGGCCTGTAGGGCCTCCCGCGGCAGCTCCTTCGACAAACGTCCTCGGCAGCCGTGACCATTTCATTTTGGCAATTACCGTCCATTGCGGAGGCTACCTCGCTCGCTCGTGGGTACAAAATGGATACGATATGGGGATAAGGGATGATGGACTAATGATGCTAGAATGAATAACTTGCCCGTTCGATTGAGGTCCATGTTCCCGGGCCCGAAGTGGCAGCAAATGTAGAGCAATCCATTTCTTAGTCCTTGAAATTATTCGGCTCCTTGTAACTTCGAGCTTTTGCCTCTCCTGGTCTAGTGTGATTTCTCGTATGTCCGAGGCAAAGCTGGCTGCAAGGGTTGAATTGCCAACTACATCTTTCCCGCTATTGGTGTCGCTGCTGTAGGGAGGCGAGGTGATCTAGGTTAACCGCAGTTAATTATAACGGATCACAGCTTTATACTTCTAACTTTTCTTTAGCTACGCTGTCTCTAATTTACATCCACAACTAGTGCAAAACTTATCGCTCGCCCTACAGCCATCTCCACAACGTCTGCAATACTTCTCAGCGTTAACATCTCCTTTACCACTGCTATATACTGGCGGAGACCCAACACGTCCGGTCTGTGTCCCACTTTCTCCTGCTTGAACCTGCTCAACGCGCTGCCTCTCCTTTGCGATAGCTTCATCGATAGCGGCTTGCGTACGTCTCTCTCTATCTTCTTCGTCGCGCCTTCTTAGCTCGTTCGCCATCTGGTTGTTCTGATGATACTGTTCTTGGCGTGCCACCTCGCGTCTAGCCGACGATCGTGATGCCCCTACAATTACTGCTGTACCTAGCAGCGAGCTAGCCATCATTGGTCTTCTGCGACGCCCAAACATTTCGAATCCGATATGGCTATCAGCTGGTCTGTTTTAAGCTCGAGATTCTTATTCAGTAGATTGTGGTAGGAAATCTCAAGAATTCAATGCAAGTTTGTCTTGATCGCTCATTTGCTAGAAGCTTAAACTAGAGGAAGTAAAGATTCATACTTAGATTGCGTAAAGCACATCAGACGATTGTTATATAGATATGTTAGTGGCGAATAGTAACCCATTGCGTAATGTGAAAACTTATGGCTAAACTTCCGGTAGAATTATTAAGCTATGAGAATTAGTTAGAAATTAACTATATTTACGAACGATGCTTCTTGCCACTCTAAAGAATTCTCAGACGTCATTTCATTTAACCGTGTGCTTATCATTGGGCCTTTAGTATAAAAGGGTTGACCTGTCTTAGACCGCATTTACGGTTACGTCATTGGCGCAGCATCGGGTGATATTCCTTCATTAGTTGATCTCTCTAGACTGTAAGAGGGCGCCAACACTTTCTCTTACACCATAGTCGATTTCTGGTGATGCCACATCGGTAGCTCGACCCGCCACCTACGACACTCCAAACATCTGGAGCTTAAATCGATCTAGTCAACTTGCTAAGTTAGGCTCAACCATGGCCTAGTTCTAGCCATTTTTGCTTACGGTAGAGGATTCTTGATTCTGGCCAATTAATCCCTTAAGAATATGGAGATACTAGGTTCACACCCGAACGAACATACCCGTTGGCATCTACGTAGGTAGCGAGTCCCATGTATATAACTGTAAAGCGTAAGCCCAAGGTCTCACGGGAGTTCAGGGAACCAGGTCAGGAGGCAGGAAGGTATCGTATTCAGTAAGCACAATAGGTCTACGTATATACAGCGACTATTGACTGAAGGTCTTCCTCCGAAGCCTTCAGCCCCTTTTATCTAGGAACCGGTTGCCCTACTTTACCGAGCCCTGCCGGCTCCACCGCCAGGCCCCTAAGAGTTGGCCTCACGTGCCATCACGTGAGGCCGGCCTTACAATAAGTTAATAGACCTATTCTATGGCTTTAAGCGTCGACTACTATGTCCTAATATCACTTCAACTTTTAAATTTTAAAACTCCACTATTCAAACGGATCATTAGCCATGGGTTCTGGCTCAAGAGTTATTTCCGTGGTCTTTCGGCTTATGCAACTTGTCTCTGCGGCTGTTGTCGCGGGCACCCTAGGACATTATCTCTATAACATCCACGAAGCAGGTGTTGGCAGCAACGGTCGAGTTGTGTATACGATCGCTATCGCAGGCATCTCCATATTCTTCGCCTTAGTCTTGATGCCACCTCTAACCTACTCATTTTATGCTTTCCCCCTAGACTTCGCAATCTTTGTCTGCTGGATGGTTGCCTTCGGACTTCTTGTTAATGTAAGAAAAATCCCTACCCTAATACTGAATATTATATTCTTTCACTAAACTAACATGTTAATAGCTTGTTGGAAGCCGAGGGTGCAATTCAACTTGGTTTAGGACCAACTAGGGCTGGGCTTGGGGTAGGTGGTATCGAGTAAGTACAGCGGAACAGGTTGGACATCCTAGATGTAGCAGCTGGAGAGCAGCTCTCGCATGGGCCTTTATCGGGGGATTCTTCTGGCTTCTTAGTTTCGGACTGGTAAGCTTTCCTATTTTGGGATTCCCGTATTGCCTATTTTCACAAAAGACCTCAATAGCGCCAGACCTTTCTTGGTCTAACAACTGAGCTAGGAAGGGAAGCATTGTAGTTGTTTTTGATACCCGTAATGGTAGGAGAGGTTCATTGCCACCGGGAGCTCCGACTGAGTGAGCTGGGCGCACAAGCTAGGAGCGCAGGAGCTAAGTGGCTTCTACGCCCCGCGGTTGTGAGAGTAGCGAGCGTTGGGAGATTGGTTGGCTCTAAGTGTTAGAGATTATGGGGGAAGGCTGGGATTTGCTAGGGAATTGGCCCTGTTTCGGAGGGTTTCCCCGATGCATCCCATGCAACAGTGCTGACCGGATGACCCGCTGACCAAAGAGGGGTAAGAACTCAGGGTTTTTACGACCCCCCGGGAATCACATATATATAGCTACGTAGACCATTAGATAGTGAGATAATTGATTTGATTTATATTATTCTATATACTGTACCGCCCTATGATAATTACCGGCACCGTTCTGTGTAAGGAGAACACTCTGGGAACCGGAGAACACCACACGATTTTGGCTGTAGTTCTCCGTAATCCCGATATATTCCCAATCATATCGTAGGACACACGTGATGAATAATAAAAGATATGTTAAGATATTTGATATCTTCATTACAACACCTTGCGGCATATAAGCTGCAAGTTTCAGCCATGACATTTAGCTGTACTTACCTTTCTCACCTATCTAGCTCACCCTACACATCTTGCTCACCTTGCTCACCATACTCACCTACTCACCCTACTCACCCGTAGGCGTCCACTGTCGCGGTGCAACGCGTTGTTAAAAATGGACCCACTTTTGTATGGTGGAGGTGGTCGGGGTGGTCGCGATCACAAAATAAGGGTAAGGGCAGCGAGGCTCACCCACTAGGCCAAATGGCACCGATGTAACTATTATCTAGAGGATTACTTGTAATCCATGGCCTAATACTCTCAATCGTGCCAATAGGCATAGCATGTAACCTGAACCCCTTGCTGCCTTAAGGATGATCTTAGGGTAAAGTAAGGGTAAGCACGGCGAGTAGGGTGAGCAGGGTGAGGCTATTCTATTAGAATCGACTATACTATTAAGTTATATAGTGATTTCTTCGCCGTGGTAAACCGACTTGTTAGTCTAGCGAAAACAGCATTTAATGATGTGCTATATCCTACGCTCAAAACATTTAAGAAAAGTTAATCAATCCACTTATGCAGTAGCTGTTGTCGTCGGTTATATTACAGCTGCATCTCATGTGGAGGGAGTGGTGGTTAGGCAGTGGTGGTGTGGGACACGGCAGCGCTGTGTGGTGAGGGAGCCCGTCGCGCGCCGACTACAATTTACACATATGCTTTTCCCTAGAACCTGAAATGTCCGATAGAGCATCGGATAGGGCATCGGATAGGGCATCGGACATTTACTTATTTATGCGGGTGCAAGGGACCGGTCGGACATAGTAAAAGCCTAGCACCCCACTAAGTTCAATTATGCCCGGTCACATGAGACTGATGCTAATAGCTTGGCAAAGTATAGAAGCTATATGGATGAAGAGGCCGCATCTCATATACCAACAATTTCAACTCATTGAACAATCTGGGGACTTTTTTAAGAAACATAATTTCCAAAACCTACGCAATGTCTCCACAAGAACAAAAACAGCGTCGTGTTAAGTTTGCCTTGATCGGCCTTGGTCGTCTTGGCGCAATCCGCGCTAACATTCTCACTTTCCAACAACCTCGCATTGAGTTCGTCGCTGCTTGCGACTCTAAACCTGGTGCCGGAGAATGGGCCGCAGCCAACCTTCCATCTTCTGTCAAGTTTTTTGCGGATCCTGAGGATTTAATGAGGAACAGCGGTGCAGAAGCTGTCCTAATTTCAACCGCAACAGCTACCCATGCCCCTCTCATTTGTCTAGGTCTTGACCTAGGACTGGTTAGTCTACGCCGCGATACCATGATGCTCTAAGACTAACAATCTTTAGCATGTCATGTGCGAAAAGCCAATCTCGGTGGACGTCATTGCTACTCAACAAGTCGTCGAGAAGGCTGCATCGAAACCTCACCTTAAATTCCTGATACCATTCTGTCGCCGATGTAAGAAAATTCCGGCTCCTACGATTGTAATTTATTGCTAACTTCTAGAAGATGACGAATCCTTCCGTGCTACCAAATTGCTAGTGAAGGATGGCTCACTTGGAGAAATTCACGCTGTCGAATCAACCTGTCTCGACCAGCAAGACCATACTGGTGAGTCGGCCTCTTTTGACCTTCAATTTTAAAACAGTCTCATTGACCACCCTAAAGGTTTCTTCGTTAGCTTCTCTGCACAGTCTGGCGGTATTTTCGTCGACATGGGGGTCCACGACGTAAGTTCTCGTATCATCTTTGCTGCGTATTGTCGCTAAAGCTGCTGCAACAGATTGACACTGGTCGATATTTCCTCGATGTCAAGTCGGGTCTCACAAACCCCAAGAAGCAAGTCAACAGAGTCATCGCCATGGGCCAACAAGCCGTGTATGGCGAGCTTGCCAAATATGGTGACTGCGACAACGGATGGGGCATGATCGAATTTGCCAACGGCAAGGTTCTGACGACACACTTGGGACGAACTCTCACCAACGGCTTTGAGAGCACAACCCGTGTGTGCGGCACCAAGAGCCATGCCGTCATCAACGGCAACTCTACTATCAACCGTGTAGAGATTCGAGACTCGTACGGCGTGCGCACGGCAACCACTCCTGACGCGTTCATTCTTTACGACAAGTCTTTCATCAACGACCTCGCTGAGTTTTCTTCCGCCATTCTCGATGGCACGGAGCTCACGTGTACTCCAGATGTTGCGTACGAGGCGGTTAAGATTGCCGCTGCTCTTCAATACTCCTTTAGGAACCAGGTGCCCGTCTACTTTGACGAAGAGGGCAAGCCTATCATGGAAGTTGCTAAGCTCAATGGCGATTGAGTTCAAATAGAAAAATATATTTTATAATTCTCTGTTATCATGTATCCATGTCTTCCATTTGTGGCGAACGGGTTGTATCTGCGCCTTCTAGACATACACACGTGGGCATCTGGACAGGCTTTCTCTAGGTGATGAAAAATGAATCTTTACACTACTGTAGCAGCTTGCTTCCACCGAAAGAGTATGTGTACCACTCGAATGGCAAATATAAACTGATTGCCGTAACTCACACAAGGTTTCCGCAATACTATAGCGATGTAGGTAATCCGAAAGATTGTTCTCGGCTTGGATACCCAAGCCTTGGCGGTATCTACTGATATTACTTAACATAATCTTGCGACCATGGAACGAAGAAGTGCAGTGGTATTTTGAGATTCTTACAGCTCCCTAAATTGGCTTATCCCCCTCTCTAGAACAAGTCCAGATCACTTCCTCCAACATTCTGCTAGGCAGGTAGGTCTACACTTGTCACTTTGTTTTAAAGCGAGTCTGTTCCGCCACGAACATATTACGTGGTCTTATACCAAGATAACCCACCGAGAAGCTCAGGGTTACCTAAGAGAGCTTATACTGCGGTGAGGTGACGATGTATTGACTTCACGAACTCGATACGAGGCAGAGAGTCGAGCTCCTGCTCTCGTCGACATGAGACGTGATAGCGATTATCAGGTTTGTGGCAAAGAAGCATCATGGGCAATGCCAGGATCCTCCCACCAGGTATGTCCATTACCTAACAAAGGCTACGCATTCTGTCAGTGGCTAGAATGACGAAGATAATTGCATATACGTGACTCACATTAGCTTGATCTCCAGGAGCCTCAAATATATCATGTAAGAGCATTGGATCCCAAAAATCGTGTAGCTATGGCGCATGTCAGCTCAACCTCTCAACTTGTCAAACAGCTTCGATATTGAGCTTACGAGGTCATTCATAGAGTCAGGGGTTTGTAAAGAGAAATACGTCGTGGGGTGTATTATGTTTGATGCATTCGGAGAAAGATGTTCAGTACTAGAAAGTGTCGCAGCATGGCGGACAGTCGTACTAGTCTGGCGATTCTGTCCTACTCTTTCAATAAGCCTGGTCCTCCAACCGACCAGTTCCGCATCCTCGCTATCCGACTTGTCACTTGCTTGCGCTTCTACATTCCCTGCTGCCTGTGAGCTTGTCTGTCGTGTCTGAGACGCACTAGATACCCTGGCTATCACACGAGAGCGTAGTTTCGACAGCCATTGGAGGTTTCGCTGATATCGAGGAGTTCTGGCTCCGTGTGCGAGTAACGAAGAGAAAAGGACAATGGCAGCATCAATCTGTGTGAGAACGAATGGGGCCATCTCGCTACTAGGGTCGCGCAATATTAATGTGCCCAAGCACAAGGCCGAGCCAAAAACGTGATACTTAATGAGCATTAGCATTGCCAACCACGGCTGCCTGAGGTTCTCACTTACCCAAAGGTTCCACTGTCTGGCGCTAACAACAGGGAAGCGTGCATGAATATCAGTCACGATCGCTATAATGATCTTCAAATCTCAGTTCACCACCCTTACGAAGGACTTGAACTATACTTACCGCGCAACGTTCTATAACAGTGAAAAATGAAGACGCATATGCAGATCTGGCATAGTTGTCAATGTCGTCGTAGAGTGCCTTTGCATAATAAGGTCGGTGAAGATTGATGATTGTCTCGGAGATGTTCAGTGCGAGATTCGTTTGCTATCCACTATCAGCTCTGAAACTGAGTCGATCAGAAAAGAGACGAACTTGGAAGGAGATCGTTATTGATCTACGAGATGGTTCCGGGGACTCATCAATTGCCTTCTCGAATTGGGGATAACGAGAGGGCATTGCCATTAATGCTGCTCGACAGCGAATGTAATGTGGAAGATTTCGTTCAAAATTACATCTAGGGAAGTCTTAACAATTAGGCAAGGTGGCAAACATAAAGAGCACGTACAGCTTCACGTCTAGTTCAACAACACTAGAGAACGCTGGCTTTCGCACCCTCATCGCCATATTAAGGATTCTGAAAAATATTATTAGCTAGGGCCTGATTTTGTGATTATAGAGAACGCATACTCGGAAGAAATTTGGGAAAGTTCAAATCGAAGTATTGAATAACTCTTTTCCCCATTCGCAGTTGGCGCCTCAGTTGGGAATAGGGTATCGCAATGCTCCGGATTAATAGCGCACCTATTCTAACATGAGCTCTACTGTAACACCTGAAGAGCTGGATCTTACGGTCTTGAAAAACAATATGCTTGGAAGGTATCGGCAGCATTGATCTCCCAAAACACCTTCCGTCTCTCCTCGACAACTTCTCGCGGAAGATTCCAGCGTGCACCATCGCGGTGCATGCCCATCTACGTTTTCTTAGCGCCACATGCTTGTATTTTCAGCAGCAATACTTACTGCCTGGGCTAATCGCGTGGCAAGACCCCATACGGGCCAAGCATTGTCGCCACGCCGGCCTTTGTCCAATTGTCTACACACTTGTCAGCAATGTGAAAAGGCCTCGAATCCGATTCTACACACAGGTGCAGATGGGCCATTAGATGCTAGTTGTCATCAGCTTATTGACCAAGGCATTTAGATACTTATGCCCACCAGTGTTTGCAGTCCAGCGACCGTATTATTAGACAAGAAATCGCCTTTGACTAACGCTCGTTCTGAAAGTTGCAACCACTCCTCAACAGATGAGTCGTCATTCGCCATCTCGATATTAAACATAGCGCCTTGAGCGATGATGATAAAAACTAGCGCAATCTCTTGGGCGTTAACGGAATAAGGCGTAGGTTGCTCGTCTAACGGCGTATACACACGATCAAATATGTTTTGGAAAGAAGCCTTTGGGGCAACGTCATGACTGGCATTCTGTTAAAATTACCACTCTGCTTACTTAGAGGGGCACTTACTGCCAAGCGCAGTAACGATAGTAGGACTCAACTAATGTCCATGCCTCCTCTTTTTCCGGAAGTTGGGAGAGCAGCTCCCGCGTGCTCATATGAGCTGGTGAAGCATTAAAAGGAAAGGAGATTGGACCTGTGTTGAAAGTGGAATGACTGCGCTGCCCTGCTAATCCTGTATCTACCTCTGGTGAGGGTACACGAGTGATCGACGGGGTTTCCGATATATCTTGTGTTTCAGACTAAGAATGTGTTCAGTTTGAGCAGTTTATCAATAAGAAAGCAACATACATCCTTTAGCCATTCACTACCTGCGGTAGGGCCGAGATACTTTGAGCGACCGCCTTGACTCAGCATCAAGGTGCCATGAGAGCCGCTCTGTTGTGCATCGTCCACAGACTGCAGAACAGGATCATTGGAGGCACTAGCTTCATCCAAAACATTGCAAATAGGAACACCAATGCCAGTTTCAATCGCTGAGGCCAGTCTAGGTGAATTGATGTCTAGTGACGTGCGCGATCTCCGTGAGGGAGAGCTTGGTCTGACTTCGTTCCGCCTTTTACGAAGCTGGCGTTGTGTTGATTGATCGTTATGTTGCCCATCGTGCATATACTGGTGTTCCAGGTCAGAATTAGTTGCGCGCGTCTGCTCACCACTGCGCCGGGATTGTTGTGTTTGTCCTGGATCACGCTGTGAAGGGGAGTGGACATTAGATTCTGGACTGCATTCTCAAATCAGTTCCACGAAATGCTAGTCTTGGTAATGATCCTACTGATGTTGCTGCTCGCTTGTCGCCGACTTATCGCAGAAGTCGACCCGGTTTCGCCGGACGCAGTTCGAACATGGCACTGATATATCCTCTAGCTTATGAACAAGCTCAAAAAGAATTGATACTCACCCTGCCGTCACATTTCATCTTAAGCCTGCGACATTCTGAATGCCATCTATTAGCCCATTTCTTAGTCGACATACGACTATAACGGAGCTGACGCACCATTGCAGCTGTAGTATGGACGTTGTTTCCTTGGCTTCTTTCGAGGTCCTACGATGTCATCAATCTCTCCTCCCTTCCTCTGGTCGTGATACATGGTGTATTGTCCGGCGTCTGTTTAGTCCGGTCCAGGTCAATCATTAGCTGCTGAGATGCAACGGGTCTTTGCAAGTCGTCTCGGAAATGAGTGGGCGACGGACAAAGTGTAGCGGAGATTTACAAGCGGGGAAATTTCGAGTCGAGCAGAGTTGTGAGGGTGCGGTATTGAAGTAACAAGCCGATGCGGGGAAGGCCAAGTTTGGGGGGTAGTCAATCAGGGCCCTTAGTCATGCCAAGAGTGTTAGTGGAGGAAATGTCCGATCCCGTGCCAAGAGTACGGGCATTTTCGTCCTCTGGTCATAATCAGCGAACCCCGATCCAAGTCACAATGTCCGATCAACAGAAGCAAGCAGGAGGTTCACGGCCTTGGAAGTTTCAAGAACTCAATAATGGAACGTACAAAAGACAAATGGGGGCTCCCCAAAGAAACAGAATTCTGCATACTGCAAGACACAACAAGAGAAGCGTCAGAACATTTCATTCTCTTTTTAAACACCCGCAACAATGGCTCCCATCGCCATCATAGACAAGGAGCTCGAAGCTGCCCAAGTCAACAACATCGCTGACCTCAAGGCCAAAGTAGTCGTCGACTATGTTGAGCGTGAGGTGACTCCATCCCCAGTCGCAGACGACTTCATGTACGACTTCCAATTCAATCACTCTCTTCCTACATACGGCCGTGGTGCAGTTGAAATTCCAGTAGACTGTGATGCTCAAGTAGAAGCCGAGTCCATCATTCACAACCTTTCCCAAGCAATGGGAAGCGGGGATGCTCAAGCATTCACTGCCTTGTTCCTCGAGTTTGGTTAGTCTTCTTTCCCAACTACAGGCGTATTAATGGCTGACGGATCCAGGTGTATGGCGCGATAAGATATCTTACACCTGGGATTATCGCACATTTAATTTCCATTCGGCGATTTTGAAAGCTGCTAGTGATCTTTTCCCAAACACAAAAGCTAAAAACTTCAATCTTCTCTCGCCAGCCCCTAATGTTTCTCGGCCCTACGCCGACTACTCTCAGCTACAGATTGTGGTCTCATTTGAGACGGAGCTTGTAGTTGCATCGGCTGTGATCAATGCTGTGCTTACCAACGCTGGATGGAAGATCTATACCATGCACACTGCTGCTGAAGAACTCAAGCAATTCCCAGAAATTCAGCCTATGGATGGGCACATGACTGGTGCCGTTAGCTGGGAGAAGCAGAGGAGAGAGGACATAGACAGAGCGAACCCTGAAATTTTGATCATTGGCGGTGGCCAAAAGTGAGGAGCAATATTCTAGTCTCATGCACAGTTACTAATGTCGAACAGTGGCCTCGCGCTTGCCGCACGATGCAAAGCCCTTGGCATGGACTCCCTCATCATCGAACGCAGCGATAAGATTGGTGATGTCTGGAAAAATCGCTACGAATACCTATCGCTTCATTTCCCCCACTGGGCTGATGACCTTCCATATTTCCCATATCCCAAGCACTGGCCCACTTACACCCCGGCTCAGAAGCAGGGCATCTACATGGAATGGTATGCCTCGGCTTTGGAACTCAAGGTCTGGTGTAAATCAACCGTTACTAAAGCAGAGCAAGACAATCTGGGCAATTGGACTGTGACGGTGAACAAGGAAGGTAAAGAGCCTCGAACACTGCATCCTAAACAAGTTGTCATGGCGACATCCCTTTGCGGCGTTCCTCTTACACCGGATATTCCAGGAATGGCTGATTACAAACGTGGAGTTATTCGCCACTCAAGTGCTCACCACAGTGCCCGCGATTTCGTTGGCAAGAAGGTCTGCGTGGTTGGTACCTCCTCTTCTGGCTTTGACACCGCTTTCGACTGCTCGCGTCGCGGTATTGATGTCACACTCCTCCAACGGTCTCCTACCTACATCATGTCACTCACGCATTCCGTTCCTCGTATCATTGGCGGTTACAGTCCAGATAACCGTGGCAACCGTCCTAATCAAGAGGAGCAGGACAGGCTCGCATTTGCCACACCCATCGGGCCGGGCGAAGAGTTTGGTCGCCGTAATGCGAAGACACTTGAGGATTTAGACCGACTATTGCTAGATGGTCTCCACGCCTGCGGGCTTCGGACATGGCGCGGTCAGCGCAATACTGGAAACTCAACTCTCGGTCAAACCCGCAATGGGGGCTTCTACTTTGATGCCGGTGCATGCGAGCACATCCTCAACGGCAAGATTAAGGTCGAGTCAGGCTACATTGAGAGCTTTACAGAGGACAAAGCGATACTCAATGGCGGCCGCGAGCGCGAGTTCGACTTGATCGTCTTTGCCACTGGCTTCTCTAATACCATCGACTCGGTTCGCGCTACGCTTGGTGAAGAGCTCGCCAGCAAATGTGGTCCTATCTGGGGTATTGATAAGGAAGGGGAGTTCAAGACCGCATACAGAGAAACCGGCATCCCTAATTTCTGGTTGATGGTTGGTTATCTTCCCTACACTCGTTACCACTCAAAATTGATGGCAATGAGGCTGAAGGCTTTGAAAGAAGGTGTTTCTCACGCTCCGTACACCTGCTAGAGAATCTATATAGCTGGTTTTGTTCGCGTTGTCCTTTTATCTTGTTATGTTTACGGCATTCCGTTAGATGAGGTTAGATGTTAAATGAAGAGTGCTTTGTAAAACTAGGCTAGGAATCATAGACCAAATTTCGAGAATCTATTATGACTACCTTGCCAATTCACTGTAATATCATTCCACGTATCTACTCATACTGTCTATCTTCTTATTGTAGCACACTGCTAAACATGCAACTTCCCTATGTCTCACACAATATATCAGGTAGCTCCTCTTCCCGTGTGTTGCATAAAGCTTTCTTGTGCAAGATGATGGATAGGCAGTACCTAAAATTTTAGGAATTTGCTGTTCTCCTACAGTAAAATGTCGACGGTATTTACTAGAACATATGTCTGTAAATGCTCATCGGTCATTGGCTGTTGCGATTTAGGTGCTCTATGCTTTTTCATTTATGTTTCGGTTGTATGTTATTGGAGCGAGATTGCGAGCTTTAGGTTTTTGAACGGTTAGATGATAGACAGATGCGAGTCATTTACTTGAGGATGCAGTTCGATGAGGTTAGAATATGAAATTGACATTATGCTAAGGCAGTGCTCCGAGTTGCTGTACCTTCGTAGAGTGAAAAGCCACGATGGACAAACGCTGTAGAATCCGTACTCAGTTACAATTACAAGATATATCACTCTAGTACTTCTTCTTCTTTTTCTTCTCCCTGTATCTAGGCTACCACTTTGTATACAAATTCCCAGGCTTCGGGATCGTTGCCGTTTATATACGATATATCGTAAAGTACATCGACAAGTTCCACTTTTTGTGCGGATAGCGATACACTCTTTAAGTTCCAACAAACTCTATGTGCCAGCTACCTACGACTTAACAGGACCATACCAGTCTGCAAACCCGAGATCGAAACCCCACGCGGGCGTGTTGATACGCTGCGCCTTGCCATTCGCAGCCAAACCATCAAGTAGAGCCAGATCCTCCTTGGAGAGCTTCACAGCTTCCTTGTTGCTGGAGATACGCTTCTCGGAAACTGATTTGGGGAGCACGACCACGCCCTTGTTGACGTGGTAGCTGATCAAAATCGTGGCAGCTGAAACTCCGTACTTTTCAGCAACCTTTTGAATCTCGGGGTCTGACATGATTGGAGCACCTGAAATTAATCAGCTTGACGGCTCCTGGTAATATATTGCAGACTGACCGGTGGAGCCTAGCGGCGAGTATGCTTCGAGGAGAATGCCGAGCTTCTCACAGTACTCTCTAAGTTCGTGTTGAGGAAGGAAAGGATGCAATTCAACTTGGTTGACCGCGGGGACGACCGTCCATGTCTTGCGAAGCTCCTCAAGGTAGGTAATCGACCAATTGGCAACACCGATTGCCTTGACCTTGCCGGACTTGCATACCTCCTCCATTTGACGCCAGGTTTCGGACTGATCCCATGATCGATCTATTGAACGACTGCCATCAGGGTTGACTGGAAGAAGCTCGTGGCTCTCATTCTGACTGTCGCGTAAGCTTTCGGGGAATTAGTATGCATATTAGGATGAAAACTCACTGGGACCAATCGAACGGGCCAATGGATTAACTAGGCAATGCGTGTTAGGTACGCAAAATCCTACATGGACGGGTGACATACATAGAGATCAAGGTAATCGGTACCAAGCGCATCAAGAGTCTTCTGCAGGCCCTTTTTTACGTTGGGTTGGTGGGTGTTCCAGAGCTCGCTGGTAACGAATATTTCTTCGCGGGGTACTCCACTGTCCTTGATGCCCTGTCCGACTTCGTTCTCGTTGCCTGGGAAAGCTATCAGATTGCATCTCAATCAGTTGATCGAAACAACTCACCATAGATTCTGATATATGATTAGCGGTCAATAACACATTTGGGGCGTTCAGAGCTTACAGTGCCGCATCGATATGACGGTAACCATCCTTAAGGGCAAATGCCACCGCCTTTGTGACCTCTCCAGGTTCTGACTTCCATGTTCCTGCACAATATGTCAATAGCAGCGCTGGCAGTAGGAGTGAAAACTCTAACCAAGACCAACAGCAGGAATCTTCGCGCCAGTGCTAAGTGTGAAATGAGTTGGTACAGTCATGATGCCCGAGTGTGTTACCTGGGTTGTATGGATAGGGAGGTCGTGAAGTTGCAGTAAAATGAAGAGCTGGATGGTTCTTAAGATACTAGAAAGACGTAGCTCTCCATACTTTATCTACAGGGGCCCAGAATTGTATTTCGAGTCTTGGGAACCCCGCTACGTTGACATCGTGAAACTCAGTTAAAGCCGACGTGCATGCACACGGAGCTTGGCATCGGACATATTTTCGCCCGTTGTGGATTGTCCCACGAAGCTAGTAAATAAGGTTATTGATGCATATGCCCGGTACTGTCGATGCATGAGGCAAAGATGCGCTGAGCCTGATTGACCCCGAATACATACTAAGAGCATGTTAAGTTCTTAAGCGGGCATTTGACCTCATAGCGCGCAAGAATCTCTCGTATGAGCAAGCGGATATTTTATTGTTTACATTGCCGTTACTTGTCGGACCTGTAACCTAGTGCAGGCCTTTGGCGATAATTCAGACACGAGACCTGTATTATTGGGATAGGTGACCAAAATTGACGGGGGACAAGATACATTCAATACACCATGCAATATAGGCTCTTAGTATCTGGTGATCGAGACCACTTCACCACACTCGATTTCGACCCCAACATGAAGCGGTTGAGCATACTAGCCGACTACCCTGCGCCTTTTAATGCCTCGTGGGCCGATCGTATCTCTTCGCACAGCGATATAGATTATCTAGTCGGTCTATCCGAAGGTGAAAAGGCTGGTTCATTATACAGCTTTGGTATCAATCATGCTCGCGGGAGCTGCAGGGTTACCAGCGAACAGCCTACTCTCGGTGCACCAGCTCACTGTAGGTATATTGCCATCGTTCATTCGCTCTGGAGCTAAGGTTGCTGGTCTAGTTCTTACACTACGCGACAATTCTGCGCTGGCTCTCGGTACTGTGGGTATACATGCATGTTTTACTTTGCGAAACTGACATTTGGCAGTACCTTGGTGGCTCAATTGCTCTCTACCCCATCTCAATCTCTGCGGAGAATGAAATGATCCTTACTGATGAGCCACGAACGGAACTGTTCCCAGAATTTCCATATAAAATACCCGGACACGGTCCAAACCAGAGCAGACAGCAACAATGCCATATACATCAGATCCTCGAAGATAGACGAGGCCTGCTCTACGCACCAGACTTGGGCTCGGACCGTGTATGGATCATTCGTCGAGATGCGTTGAGGATGGAGGTTTGTGGTTGGCTCGCATGTCCGCCAGGCACTGGTGCTCGGCACGCAGTCTTCTCTCCTGATGGTACGTCATTACAGCCTCACAAGGTAGAAAACCAACTGACTATGTTTAGAAAGTGTTATGTATGTGATTGGAGAACTCTCGCACACTGTCGTGGCGTTTGACCTGTCCTCTGCTCCGGCAAATGCGATCCTGCCCATTGATGGCTTTGCACCAAACATTATCCCACCAAGTATCCATCCAGATCATCACCTCATGCTGGATGCTTCCGAACTCTGTCTGCATCCAACTAATCCGAACGTTTTATACGTGAGCAACAGATGGTCTAGGCACATTGCACAGCGCCAGCCTGAACTCAAGGATGTTCCCAGGGACTTGCCGACAGGTGATGATATCGCCATCATACTGCTCCGAGATGATGGCAAGAAGGTGAAGACGCTCAAACACGTGCGGACTAATATTGACGTTATTCGCGGCATGCGACTTAGCGACGACGGAAAGTACGCGGCGGTAGTTGGCCAGGAGGGTGGAGGAATCGAGATCTATAACATCACTGGAGAGGCAGGCGACATATGGAGTCTCCAAGCAGGGCTGAGTGAAGGTATAGAAAGTGGCTTAAAGCATGCTGTATGGCTATAGAGATTGTCAAATTGAGCAATCTAGATAATCGTCATGACCAAACGTTCTTAGCTACTACTACTATCCTTAAAAGGTTAACTTACTAAGTTCATAAAAATGTGCTTTAAAAAATACATTTTATTATTATAAATCCGATTCTATAAAAATGTATAAAGGTGTAAGATGAACTAACTATTTCTAAGTTGTATGAGGATTATTAATAACGTATTTCACAAGCGAACCGGTCACACAAGCGAACCGGTCACCAAAACACCAAAACGCGTCAACTTAACACAATTCAACTTATGGCAACACCAACTCAAGCTAAAACCTCTAATCAAGAGGGTAGGATACTACTAGCTATCCAATCAATTAAACAAGGCCATATTCAAAGTATTCGAGCCGCTGCAATGTCGTACGACATCCCTTATTCAACCTTACAAGAGCGAATGAATAGGGTAGCTTCCCGACGCGACTCTACCCCTAACTTACGAAAATTGACTCCGTACGAAGAGACAGCTCTTGTTCAGTACATTCTCGACCTAGATTCACGTGGATTTCCACCCTAGGCACAAGCTGTGCAAGAAATGGCAGACCTTCTACTCTCCGAACAAGGCAAGAGCCCTGTTGGGAAGAACTAGACTACCAACTTCATTAAGCGTTGTACGGAAATCAAAGCAAAGTTTAGTTGGAAGTACGATTATGAACGAGCAAAATGTAAAGATCCAAAGATAATTAAAGGGTGGTTCTCCCTCGTACGAA
>JPKC01000098.1:0-51467 GCA_000750925.1 Pseudogymnoascus sp. VKM F-4518 (FW-2643) | reverse complement strand
TAATTCAACAATACAAGCTCGTACGGATATTACTACACCAGTCCGTCAATATATCAAAAAATTGACAGCTGGAACTGAGCGACTTCAAGCCTAAAGTATTGTCCACCAACATGATGCAAACAACCTACGATCGATTATAAAGAAGCGTACAACCTGTACAAAAGGAAAGAGGGTAGTCTTAAAGGGCCACTTCTATATTTCTACGCACGAATTATGTGATGCAGTGGTGGAGGCAGAAAAAGCTACGAAAAAGCAAGTAGGTAAAAAGGGCAAAACAAAGGGCAAGGGTGTTTCGTACGAGGTTGAAAGTGATAAGGATATTGAAGAAGAAGTAGAGGATCAATCAGAGAGCGATATTTGGGACTGTATTGTAGTTGATTTTGAGTAATGTAGAATATAATGAGGTGGTGTAGGATAATTGTGTTCATTACGCCACTATGTTCATTACGCCACGACTTACGTTAGCGGGTAGCGGTGAACTTGTATGGATGTTCCTGACAGAGTAGATGTTCCTGATTGATACTGGCTGATCTTGGCCTCAGCAGGGTATCGGGGCAGCGGGGTGAACTTGTATGTATTTGCTGATTGCCAAAGGCACTGTAGATGCTGTATTGTATGTACAGCGCCTGCTATGATTTGTTTGTACAGAACATAGAGCAACTTACTTTGTTTTGTTTGCAAAGCAAATACTCTGTCTGGCAACACTCTGTTTGTATAGCAACTATTTTTGTTCATACGTGTACTGCATCTTTTATTTGCAGAGTACAATATTCATATAATATTCATATAATACTCATAACTGTACTCATATAATACTCATTACTCTACTCGTATAATACTCATAACTCTACTCATATAATTCTCACATACTCTTCTCATATGTGGTCCAAAAGTTTCCAGGGGTTTTTGGCCTGTGCGAAGGAAGGGTACGTACACTGTGGTGTATGAATAGTACAGCACATAATACGGCCCCACGTTCATTAGTAGCCAATTAGAGTGATCCTTGGAGTTTGACAGGATACTCTAGTTCCAACGTCAGTTCCAATGTCAGTTCAATGTCAATTCCAGTGTCAGCTCCAAAATATTCAGTGTAGGATTACAATCACGATCACAATCACAATAACAATCACGAATGCGTCACAGTCGCAGCAGCAGACAGATGTTTGCAAAAAATAACAACGGAGGCACCTATCCCTCTTCCGAAAACAGTGCGGAAGGGAAGTGCTGAGAGGACAAAGAGGACTGATTGGAAAGCCAGCAGTCAAAATTGAGAGGTCAGCATGAGAAGTCAATGTAAGTAGGTTAGGCCAACAGCGATACAAATGCAGAGTTTTGCTCACCAAGTCCAGGCATAACGGTCCCAAGAGGCGAAAGCCAGAGGACTATAGGCAACCACCCAATCTTCAGGCTTGAACGACTTCATCAACGGGGCGAATATACAACCACGGTCTGTGAAGGGTAGGTACAAACCCGAAAGCAGTGGCCCGAAACCGAAGGCGTTGAGCACCCGAATGGAAAAAAAGAATAATGCCGAGCTGTCGGATATCGGAGGGTCAAACAGAGACAGTGCATTCCAGACACCCCTAATGAGGAAGTGAACTCCTGGCTATATTCCAAAGAAGGATGATCTGGAGACGCAATCGTATACAAGGAGCGGGTCCCAGTTCATGTCACATATCGACAGCCAGCCACAGAAGAGCAATTCCGAACTTCAGACGTCCCGTTCAGCTCAAGCCAGCCCAGAACAGCCACAAATAGGCTCCCCAGCCTGGTCACAATGCCGTCTCCGTCGCCAGAGAAGAATCCTTAATTCAAGACGTATAACCCGAGCGCCGCCATCGAAACCCAGATAAATCCCAAGGAGGACAACCCGAGCGCTGCCATCGAGACCCAGATAATCCCGTGGAGGCCTTCAAGGTATATCAAAGTCTACCCCCTTTCCGAACCCAAGGTGGCAAAGAAGCTAACATTTATGGGATGCAGGATGGCATTTAATACCTGCGAAGGAGCCATGGACATCCGTTCCAGCGACCCCACACACTTCCACTCCGACTCCGATGAACCGATGTACTTTTCTCCTCGCCGATCAATAAAGCACCACCCTTGACACACTTTGTGACAATTCTCCCCCACCGCAAGCCGAGAGCCGACTCAAACCAATGCCAGACCTAACCTCTCTCAAAAACCGGCCAAGAGGGAAATATATACTTTTCAGGTCCAGGTTTGGCTTCATCTATGTCTTGATTCCGTCACGGACTGCAACGGGAGGCCATCGTGCCGATGGCTTTCATGGGTTAAACAGAGGTACCCAACCGCCGCTTTTGACGAACAAAGGGGTTCGAGATCTGGCAAACTTGGCGTTGGAGCTTTTTCGGAGGAATGGACTTATACTTGGGCTTGTCCACGACAATGAGTCTCTGTATTCGGTTGGGAAGGAGAGCGGGCTCAACCCCACCCTTGTTGGTGGTACGTTCTTCTCCTTCTTTAAGGGAACCTTCTCTTCCTCTTCCTCCAGAAGATACCTTGGGGTCATTGACGTTGAACACCACCACGCCGTCAGCTACCGAGAGGTTCAGCTCTGGCATGGCTTGCATTTCGACCCTCCCTGCAGACGTCTCATGATTTTCCAGGAAGTAGGGAAATGCGCCCAAGGAGCTGCTCACAGCTTTCTTGCAAATCAGGGGATATCTAGTTCCGGAGGCCTAAACGACCACAATCCCCACCCTCTTCAGCAAAGGGCGGCAGCATCAAATAAACAACCCGCAATCTGACCACCACAACCCCCAGCCCCCCTCGCACCTCTCCGGATCTGGAATTCTTGGTATTTTCCTTGATATTGGGTACAGCATCATACCGCATACCCACAAGCGCTGAGCCACTCGAGAGGATAGAGTTTGCACATCACCCTTCCCGCGCCGCCGAGCATCCAAGTCCGTGCCCAGATCACAGGTTTAAGAGCGATTTGAGGGGATTACGAGGGGAATTCTATGTCCCGCATCGGCCGAGGCTGGCGTGCATACACAGGGAGAAGGGGGTGAGTGATCAATCAGGCTGTGGCGCCTTTGATGGTTTTACCCTTGGTGCTTAGGTCTCCACACACTGGCAGCCGGATGATATTGGGCGCCGAGGGATCGGCGCCCATAAACCTCTCGGTGATTCTGGTGGGCGAGCAATGGCGGAGATGAGCGGGCGTTTGTTGATAATGGAATGGTCGTCTTGGTGGCATATCCAGGCCATGGTCTAGTGAGATCGGAAGCTCTGGCCGAGTTCTTGCTTGAAAGAGGTCTTATCGATGATATATCGGATTACAGCAACGGGCGCAGCAAATGGAAACTACGTTTCTGGCCGTAAAGTGTTGGGACCTCCAGTACACAGCCAAAGCAATGGTAAGTGATCATCTCATTAACGCCGACGGAGGAAATTGGCTTGGCTGACGAGATTCGCGAATCAAATTATGTTGAATGTCAAAATACCAGGATGCATTGGAAGTCGAAATGCCATCTCCCGACATACGGGCGATACACACAGGACACTCATTCGGTTGGGAAAGCAAGTGGATGGCGAGTGTGCGAAGGAGCTCCCAGCCAAGTCGACCATGCAACGAATGGCTCAGCCCCGCAGCCCAGTGATGGGTGGGTATGTCAAGAGTATAAATTTAAAACCCGCGACTGGAGCAGCATTTGGAGGAATGCGAATAAGGCACATGGCAACCGGTGGGTTGCAAAGAAGGGTATGTCTAGCCTATGTGAGTGCAGTTGTGGTTTGGCCAGAAGATGATACGGTGAGGGCGAGACAGAGCTGGGCTGGAAAATACATGTACACAGTGGAAGTGTTATCCAAGGGAGTGAAATAGGAGGCGTTGAAGAGGGAGGCAGGTATCCCATGCCTGTGCCCATGCTTTCAACGACAAGATTCAGATCCGACGTGTCCCGGGTTCAAAGCAGTAAATCATGCAAGAGACTATCCATATCGCGCTTCCGTTACTGCGGCTCAACAATAGAGATGCACAACGGTATCCTTGGGCCAATATCCAGACCGCGCTTCACCTTGACGTATCCCCATCCTCATACCGTGATCCCAACATCACACTCTATCATCTCTCCTCGCCGCCACGACTCTCATGGCTCTGGCTAATCGTCGATCACCTTCTCGTCCATGATGGCCGTTGCGTAATGCACATACCCACCGCGCTCAGTGGACACCCCACTCTTCCGCCCGTCTTTCGTCCTCCAACAATAAACATGCTCGTCTGCTCCCTTCTCCACGGCACTGCAGAGCAGAGGCTCCCCCCCTCCCCGCCTTGCGCATTACTCAAAACCCCACTGCCCACAATGCTACCCCACGCTCAAGCGCCACGCTAGAGCGAAACCAGTCTCCCCAGCACAGCACACGAAGGTGAGGGCCAGCATAAAAACCTTTCTCCGTCATCGTGGATCCCTTGTTCCCATCGATGCAGCGAGGCGCGCCGTCTCCTAACCATTCGCTCAGTATCACAGTACAGTAGAAAGTACTCACCCATCCCGATCATCCCATCCTGAACGCGAATTCATCCCAAGAGCGCCCCGCGCGCGCATCACCACACACACGCTCGAGTGAGTAGCGGAGGGTCATTGGTCGCGGATGGGCCCAGGTATCCTCCGAGGTGTTATGTGTGATATGATGGTTGTCTGTGTGGCCTGGGATCCGCACTGCGCACAAATTGCGGACAGAGATGTGCTTTCTTCCAAGCTTGGCCGCAGGCTTTCGGGAGAGTGCCGATTGTTGAGTCAGACTATTGGCCTTAGTATTTGGGAAGTTGAGTCGGAGTTGGAAAGATGCGCCCGAATTGGGAAGTTGATTTGGAATTGAGAAGATGCGTCGGAAGTGGAAAGACGCGTCCAAATTAAAAGAGGTATCGGAACTAGAAATACCATAGACAATCAGCTTGATGAGCACGACCAAATTTGTAAGGATAGGAATATGAACCCTTCCGAGCTCATTTCTGTGCCTCTGATCCTCCCGTCCACCATCACCACCAGCGTCTGCCACAACCCCTCACGTCAGACATAGTCGTAGAAATAGAAAAGGGCCTCTCCAAATTAGACTGTCGTCTGTAACTAACTTCAATCTACAAAGTCGCACAAAGAGCAGTCTGAATGGCGCATCCACTGCCTCTGGACCAGCCGTCTGCATCCTTTTCAAGACTTGCATACCCCGCACGGTCCCGTTGGCAACATTTTTTTGGATGCCAAACCCCGTACGTGACTTTCTGATATCTGGAGCACTTTCCCACCCACTTCTAGCTCCAACGACTTTTACATTTGGAGGCCAGCGAGTGTGTTTCCATTTGCGTATGTTCATTTGGATTGTATTGTATTGTACTGTATTTATTTCACCGAGAGAAGATCTCGGCCTGTGTCGTATCACGTGACAAAGGAAAGAACCCCCCAAATCGGTTGTGCGACAGGAATATAAAAGCGGTGACAAAAGCAATCGGTGTATGGAAAGACTGATAGGGGGCGTGCCAGCAAAATGGTAGACAAAAGGATCACACGGCGGACAGCCAACTCTCTGTGGTTCCCAGTGATGCTCGCAATCAACACCGCCAATGGCGGGATTGGGGCTCCCTGGCTCTTATGTATTGCCAGCCGTCCGATCTGCAGCGCATTCCTGCCCTCAGTGTATGACAACGACATGGCTGAAAACTTATTCTTCAACACTTACTCCGCCGATAGACGAAGAAACTGCATGGCGGCAAACGAGTTGATGGAAGTGGGAACATTGAAATGTCAGTTTCTCAGAACCCGACCACCCTATATATAGCCATGGGTACCTCTGCCCTTCTGGAACTATCCACGTCGTCATTATCGTCATCGGACACGTACTTATAATGTTTATAATTGCTGCAGAAGCCAACCGTCAGCTCAAACACCACAATGCTCCGGGCGTTTGCTGCGGACCAGACCAGACCCTCCCTCTTTACAGAAGCCGACGCTTTTTGCATGAACAGTGCTCATTACAACCAGCTACCTACCGGCGCAAAATTGATTCTTGTGACTCTCGCATGGCGGACCATGGTGTCACCCAGTGTCATGGCGGTTGTGCTGACAGGACCACCGTATCGACGGGATCACGCCGCTGGTGTCTGTATTTTTTTTCTTTTTTTTTCTTTCTCGATATTCGCTGCTATCAGAGGGAAATATCCTATAAAACGGCATCGGAGTTAGCCAAGGTAAGAAAGTAGTATCAGATACCAACGGAATAGAATGTATGGTGCTCGGCGAACTTGTCGGTCGTGGCCGTTGGCACAAATTCCGCTATCGTCATGGCTAGCCTGGCCAAGAATGCAGTCATATGAGCAACGAGCAAGACTCGACTAAGAAGCACAGCCAGCGGCGGGCATCTCACAGCTCGTTTCCCCTCTATAAGTTCTTGGAACTTCCGCGTCCGAAGGGATTCAAGCTGCGTGAACTGTCCGTCCAGGGCCCGTGCCCATCTTCTCCCGTGGACCTGGGACTGGTATTCGAGTGCTGCAAGACACTCCCTCCCCCAGGACTTGATCCGTAACAGAGGCAACGCGCGGCGTTCTCCGCAGCCTAGTCCACCCAAGAAAGACAAAAACGAAATCGATACTACAATCGTGGAGCCTCCCAAGTCCATCAAGATTGTTCACGGGGATTCGGGGATTGCTAGCATGCCGTAGATTGTGGATGTAACAAAGATCATCACACCCTGCCAATCCCACTATCATCAATCAATTGCCGATCCCGTCGTCGCGCTGGGTCGGTATTTAAGATTGGACGGCGTGGAATCTAGAGGTTTGCCAATCTATGTAAAACGCAGAAATATTGGATTAAAGGAGCTCCAAGGTTCCTCAAAACAGAGGTTTTGGTATTCGGATTAAACCAGGGCATCCCAGTTCTGAACGAGAAAGAACGGGAAAGAAAGGAAGGAAAGAAGAAAGAAACGACGAGGAAGAGGGAAGGAAAGGAGAGAGAGAGGTGGATATCGCGACAATGAAGCAATGAAGTATATGGCAAAAGGAAGGTGCGAGCGAATCGACCACGTGTCGGCTGCCACCACTTACCCTTATTGATTTACTTCCTTCCATAAGAAGGCACTACAGGCACTATATCAAGAAAACAAGACAAGTTCAAGGCTTCATACCTCAGCTTCCTACCTTCAACATCATCGGGACATCGTGAGACGTGAAACGGCTTGTCAAACTTACATCCAGCAAAGGCTCGGTATCTTATTCATCTGCCACATGCCGGTCTATCAAGCAAGTCCACGGCAGGTGCAGAACTGATCGAAATCACCTTCAAGAAAGACACCACGCTGACCACAAGTTGCCTTCCAAGGTAGTTCACAGGGAACACCAGGGACATCACCATGTCGGATACTACTGTTCAATGTATGCATTTCTATGAAACTCTCCAAATCCTCGTCGGCCGGCCTCCTGTGAGTGTGAGGTCGACAGCCTGTTTGTTGCTTTATCATCACCCCGGATCTTGCGATACGAGGCTGCACATCTCTGCGTCTGTCTTTGTGATGTTGCACATGCAAATAGACCTCCATCATTTCTGTTACTGCTGCCAAATGTTCTACACCTGCTAACTCGCTCACAGCGAAGGGCATCTTCGAAGCAACGGTCACCCTTACATTCTTGACCGCAAACATCTTCCCGTTGATTCGTATAATCCGTCTACACGAAAACAATCCGACTGTTCGGATTGGACGGTCGTCGAAGAACCCCTTGAAAAACCTCGTCGCAGCTGCGGACAACTGCTGGGTTGATAACGATGTCGTGTCCCGCAACTATGCCCGCCTCATGTTCGACTCAGATGAGGAGGTCAGTTGGAATACACCCGCTCGTTCCGTTGTGATACTAAACTGACATCATATAGGCAATATTTATCGAGGATACCAAATCTACGCATGGTACCTACATCAACAACAATCAAATCCCCAAGTACGGCCCCACCCCCTTGGCCAACAACGACATTATATCGCTTGGCGCAGAGATCAAACGAGGCACCGAGATGTACCCAGAATGCCGTTTCCGTGTGAATTATGAGCTGGTGCCATTCTTGTGGGCTCACCGATTCACTTATGCTACACTCGCAGACTAACTCGTAACAGAGCTCCCAAAGGACCTACGAACGAAAAAGAAGTTGGGTGTGAAGCCGTGGAGATTTCAGATGATGAACTATGCGATGTCAGTGCCTTTGAGGTTTCAGATGGTGACGACGAAATCCAAATAAAGGACAGCTTTTCCACAACTACTCCAAAATCAAAGGCGGATAGGATGCCGGGCGCTGTGGATGCTATCGAAGGCAACGAACACTCACACCATATCTCTCTCGTGGATTCTCAGCCTGGCTCTGACAACTCTGACGAGGGAAACGAAGCCGGCGAAGACATCGGCAGCTTTTCAAACGATGACGTTCTCACGGCTTGTGAAGTCTTCAAGCCTGAGTTTGATGCACCTGTATCACCCGCACCCGCGGTCAGCCCATCCAATCCACCTCTTCCTGATCCAACGACTGAAGGCCTGCCCCAGTTGCTCAACCCAAAACCAATCTCCCAGCTCCCACAAATCAAACATGCCATCGCCTCAACCACGCAGGACCCGCTTGTCCCCATATTCCGGTTCAGCGACTCGGTCGAATTCGCGGCCCATCAGACCGGTACGGGGCCGCTGAAGCTCACAGTTGTGGTGGGCGAGTTGTCTGGCGCAAGCTACTCCTCGGAATATTTGGAACCCGAACCAAACGCATATAACCCGCAAAATGAGCCTGATTCCAACAACAGCGGCACGGTCCCGAAGGATATCGTGTCGATGCAAGAGAAGTGGCCGAGAGAGCCGGCCTTGAAGCGCAAGAGGGATGAGATTACGGACGAAGCCCTTCAGTATTAACGTTATGCCAATTGTGCAATAAAATATACAGCGTTGATGAGTTGTGGTGGACAATTGCGAAGTATAATACAGAATTCGAGAAGAGTAGCGATTGGTGTTGGCAGGTGGGATATGTTATATAGATACCTTGCTGTACTATCCCAATAATTAATGAATATACTCTACCAGAATTGATTTTATGTAATAGCCATCTGGTATTTAATTATAGCTGTCTGATGAGGGACGAGCAAGCGGAATGAACAACGGCTTGTTCTTGACCTCCCATGCTTTCATATTTATTATTTCAGCACCACCCTTCATCCGATTTGTGGTACTCCACGGCTACATATAGCCCCCTTTTATTTTATTCCCCTTTTTCCATTCTCCGACACGCTCCTACATACACAATCCACCCCTGAAAACAAAAATCCTCCAGCAACCGGGGAACAACCTGGTCCAAGACTTTCTCAGCCTGATACAAGACATGTTCGATGATATGCCTGCTGTAGTCCACGAACAATTGGACAATCCGAGCCCGTCTGCAACGAACGCTGTTGTACCGTCCACCCCACGAAGCTCCTGGGACTTCTAATCTCCAAGGCAAGGCTCTCCGGTGGGATCTGTTTCGGATCTTGGAGCTGAGCAATAACAGCATACACGCCCCTTGCCAAAAGGCATGCAGTCATTCAAGGTTCTGGCAGAGTATCCACAGCCTTGCGATGTTGACTCCGGACTCCAGACCTCAGACTCTGGATCATCCAAACCTTATTTGGTGTTGAGTCGTGTTCTCTTTCACGCCGCATACCTGCGCCCCAACACCACCGCCAGTCCCAAGCCACCCTCACGCATTCGTCAGCGAAAATCATTGCGCCTGACATACCCCGCAAGCGCAAGGCCCCTGCTGGGTCCGCTCCAGCCCCAGCTCCAGCCCCACCATCCAAGAAGAAGAGCCAATGCGCAAAGCCAACCGCGGTTGCCGCCAATGCCCAGGAGAATCCCCACGATATGTGCACGGACCGTGCGGATCTGCTCCACAATGACTTCTCAACGCATAGTGATGCTGCCGCTTTCTTCGCCAACAATGAATGGCTGGGCTCTGGTGCCTCGAGTGGACGAACGGGCGTCAAATTGGCATCTACCGGCATGTCAGTATTCAAGATCGGTATCAGTATTTGGATATGCCTTCTCTACACACCGAGATGAGCCGTGACCACAATGGGTATGGTATGCTTGTGGTAAGCTTGTCATGTCGCCGTGATATCCCCTTTCCCTTCCACTCCCTTTTGCCGTTTCCAATGGCTGACTTCGGTCCGAACAGGTCGGCCAAATCAAAGTGCGGTTATCGCTCTCAACTGCCCGCTGTACCAGCGATCCCAATCCCCAGAGCGAACCATCCTCAGACCCTCAGACCAGCCAATGTATGTCAAATGATCCAGGCCATATTGAGCGGTCCTGGATATCGACAGTCGTTGGCGTTTTTGAGCTGCCAAGGCCAGAATTGGATGGGAAGGGTCCGGACTTCTCTGGACCACTCGACGCTTCTGGGCCACCGTAGTGCCAGACTCGCCACGCACGTGGTCCACGTGACATGGCACCTGTTACCCGCTGGGGTATCCGGACCTTTCTTTTTGTTTACCTTTGTCAGGCAAACAGAGAAAGATTGGAATTACAAACGCGGCGCAGTTCAACTGCTGCTTTGTTCTTCGCATATTGTCATTTTACCAACTCAATACTGCTTCTATTAACTTGGATATTGGATCATGTCGTTCAGCCAGCCCATCGCAATGGCCCTCCATTCTTCCAAGGAAGATGCCCCGCCAGAAGGATCGCAGGAACACCATCTCCACCAAGGTGGCGCTGTCTCTGCCAAAACCATTTATGAGATGATTCGTCAGATCAACAGAGACACTAGCTACGATGATCCTCTCAGTGTCCTCTTCCTCTCAAAACTTGCTACTGAAAAGATGCGTCTCTCGATCTTGACTCCAGAGGACTCAACGCCCCAAGTCGGAACCCTTCTTCACCCAGAGGTATTCGAGGCCATTTTTACAGACTCATACCTGAACTTCAGCCCAAGTGTTATGCCCACGGGCCTTCCTCTCGCCATGACAGATTATGTCAACCCACCTCACCCTGCGCTCTGTTATGGCCTTCTTTTTCATGCTGCACATGCAAGCTTCTCCCAGACTTCGGGCGGATTGTTCTGGGATCACATCGATGGAATTACGAAATATAATCCTGATCTCGCCATCGGGAAATATTCGCTAGCACCGAAGCTACATCGGTTCGTATTTCTATATTCACCTATTAATATACATTGAATGTTTTGCTAATTATCCTTTTATTTGCTTTAGTCTTGATCAATGCAACTCCCTCGGCGAACTAGTCATTGATAAACAGCGAGATAATAACGGAGAGTTAATGTGGAAAACATTTGGTGGTTTTGGTGCGAAAGGCTTACAAGGCCTCATCGTGGGCTCGAGAGCGAGCGGCGACCTTGCAGGAAAAGAAGGCGTTGTGCTGAAGGCAGAGCTTCTTGCTATGCTCATTCAACTTGCATTTATGGGAAGAAGGGATGAGCTCGCCTTGTCAAAATGCGACTTGCCACAGGTATGTTCTTACTATACCATTCCTCTCCGTTATATTCTAGCTGACCGTTATCTGTTTCCAAGATTATAGTGATTAACTTCACCGACAAATTTGCACGCGTTGTCCAAGGCACCCTTGTTCGCCCTGATTCTTCCTCTGACGTTGTTGAGTTTCGCATCTCTGTCACCGAAATCTTAGAATACGTCGACAAGGAAAGCAAAATTGTCCCTGGTGTCTGGAAGCAACTGTTGGGCTGGACATTCTGCCGGGCTGCCAAAACCAAACGAGGCGATGACACCACCGGATGTGGCACTACAAATTCGGTTCCCATCGAGAACAACAACAATCTCATTGTGTCCAAGACCAGAGAAAAGGGAACAAATGATGAAGACGAAGAGGCCCTGCGCAAGGCGAGCAAGTCGACTGTTGCTTCTTCGGTCAAGGACAATAGGACGGATGATGAAGAGGATGAGTCTATGAGCAAGGCGAGCAAGTCAACCCCTGCTTCTTCGGTCAAGGAAAATGGGACGGATGATGACGAGGAGTCCATGCGCAAGGCGAGCAAGTCGACTGCTGCTTCTTCGGTCAAGGAAAATGGGACGGATGATGACGAGGAGTCCATGCGCAAGGCGAGCAAGTCAACTGTTGCTTCCGTAGCGAGGAGGAACAAGTACATGTCGGTGGTGGAAGAGCAAAATGACAGCTGCAGAAGCAGCCCTACACCGTCATCGCCATCGTCATCGCCGTCGCCATAGTGGAAGTGAGAGAGTAAGGAATTATTTGATCACTGTGTAACCATAGGTATTCTCTCGGAAATTCGGATTTGGCGTCGGATTTGGCGTTGGGAAAAACTGTGCATGACGCCTATGTCTGTCTCTTGGACTCCGGTTTCGGGACGAGAAGAAGGGGCGGGATGGGAACGGGGTATGGGATAGGAATTGGGTATGGAATGGGAACTGGGTATGGGTTGGGAACTGGGTATGGGATGGGAACTGGGTATGCGGAAGTGAGTTTGAGGTTTGAGGACAAATTCACTTGTTGGACAGCCACTTCACTTGCCGAGGAATGTTGGCTCGCGAGTGGGTACCCCACGAAATGTCATCACCGACGGGCTGCGAAGGAAGCATAGTATGTAAGGAAAATCACAAACACAGCATTATTGCTTGGAGTATTGTCAGGGAATTAATTCTTGGGGCGCAAGCGAACACGTTGATGTGCCCCGATATGCCATCGTGTGACATTATCGAGGTATAGAAAGACCTCTCTTCGAGCCAGGTTCCATAGGGTGAAGCTCAACATCCGCAAATAAGGTGACAAGATACCATTTCCCTATTCCCTTTTCCTGTCCCCTAATTCTTCCCCCCTCGAAGTCCTTCCATGACCCAGGCCCAACCCTCGTCAGGCAACAACTTCCTTTGATGTACTAAAGAAAATACTCATTGGGAATGGCACCAGCCAGTGCCGTAGTCCCAGCCCGACGCTTCTTCGGGGTTCTGTCCTTGATAGCGCATCATGTTGGGGTCCCCGTCGGTGGAGCGAATGTCATCATAGTCAGTCACATTTTGGCCGTTCTGGTGTTCAGGTCGCCTTCTCGTGTCGGGATTGGCTCTGTAGGTCTGAATTAGCTATGAGGATAAGGAATACAATATATTAAATAACTTGCATGGGTTATATATAAACAGGAGCGCACATCAAAGCATGCAATGCCCAACCAGAGGTTGGGCGGAGGGGCTTCAAACTGAGCGTGAAATGGGAGGTATGACCTTCCACCGTAAGAACATAGAACGAGAGTGAATGAAGAAAATTACATATCAAACACGTTTTAGGACACTACCGAAGTAGCATACTGTTATATTTTTCGAGAAAGTGAAGCCAACGGTGAGGTGGAAGTGATCCCCAGTAATGTTAAATGATCCTCAATTCGCGGTCATTTGTTTCACCGCACCGTTCCAACACTGACTCCACGGCAAGCTTCAACCCCAAAAGTCTGTATAGAACATTTTAAAAACCTAGCATTCGATATTAAGCCTTTCCGAAAAACCGTTCGCATTCGAGTCTACTCGCGCCAGCCTCGTTCTTCTCGATCAAGCCTACTCGACCTCGAACTACTCGCCCTCGCCTTGGGCACAACAATTCCGGGTCCGCTCTTGACTCTACCCTCCGGCCACCCCCTCCGATCATCACGTCTGAACCAAAGCACGCCGATGTGGCCATACATCAAGCCTTCGAACCTATGACATTATCACCGTGTTCAACCCGCTTCGAAGGTGAAGGTGCACAGACATTCTAGCATTGATGATGTTCGTGGGATCTGGGATCCAATTCAAGAAAACGGGGGATAATCAAAATACTGAAGGTGTTCAAAGGTTGGTTTAATGGGCTAATTAGTCACAGGGAGCATTGTAGAGCTGGTGATTAGTCACAGGGAGCATTGTAGAGCTGGTGCATATCTTTAGGGGTGTTTCACTGCTATCTATGAAGACCGGGGAGCGTTTTGTTGGTGGCGCAGAATCTACAGGAACTTGGAGAGTGACACAGAAGCACACAGAAGCGGGAGATTACTAGGAAGATATGCTAGACTGGGCGAGGATTAGTGAGATAGGCGGACTGTGTCGATGGTTGGAGATACGATGGACGCGGCGGGCAAGAAGAGTTCAAGTTTACGACTAGACTCGCACTGGGAGGGTTGGGTTTTCATGAAGCAGTTCAGCACTGAGATAACAAAAGTCTGCGAGCGCTTGCTGCGAAGGGCGGCATATCGCAAGTGGGGTGAAGGGCAAGGTTGCTGCTCAGGATTTAGAGAACGTGTGGGGTGGCACAAATCGGGATGGTAGAGTACGTTGTAGAAGTATGTCCCTCCCCTCACATATGCCTGCGCTACACAGATTATGCCACCCCCAGTCTATCCCAGGCCGCCCTTGTTCACTCCAATCCATCATGGAATACATAGATCCCATCCGTCGTAGCTCCCTTGTACATACTGCATCTCCCGCCCCTCCCGTCCCACCCGCGCGCCTAAATCTGCCATGTCAGATGCACTGCAAGGGACAGATCTCCCATAGCTCCCCCTGCTCGATAACAATATCGGATCCAGATGAGGCACTGTGTGCGCACGTGCGAGCATATCGGCTCAGAGAGAGAGCGAATCCCCTCTGAACCAATCTTCCATGCGATAATCCTGCCTAGCCGTGGCCAATGCATCCATCTCCATGTATTTCCCGTCCTACCTCGCTCGCCTCATCAGAAATGCATGCACTTCTTAGCAATTGAAAAGGAGGAGCTGCCAGGCAGTGTCATAGATGTCAAGAGGAAAGTAATCCACCGCCTTTTTCGAATGGCAGGGATGCCAGCGGAAGTGCCTGAATGCGTATCGAGCTTCCGTATGGACTTTCCGGGACTGGGGGTTGGTATAGGTGTTTCCCCCAAGGCCAATCCCACCGCTTCCCTGGAGACCAGAGTGCGTTGGCGCCGCGACGCAAAAAATCTCCGACTGCACGCCGCGCGATGATCCCGCCCCTGCTAAACGGTAATGCCGCTGTTCAGGCGAAGATCCAGCGAGTTCCGTCCCCCTGCCCTGGCCTTCTATCCCTCCCCACCCCACTAGCTCGTTAAGATCTCCAGAGGGCACTGGGGTGGCGGTGCTAGGTGCCTTACCGTCGGAGTAAGCGGTGGGGGAGGGTAGGCCCAAAACATGGCGCTACCTGCGGCGCCGCGTAAAAAGATTATAACCCCAGCGGCGAAGAGAAGGGCGGCGGCGCCGTCTGTTATGGGGCCGGGGTTGGATTTCTATTTTTGGGGGGTGCCGTCAAGGTTTGTGGGAGAGTCTGAATCACCCGAAGAGAAGCCGTCGGCAGCAGGGGACGATGAGAGCCGTCGACATTGGTGGAGGTAGGGCTTGGGTGTTGCCTCCTCAAAGGAAGGCTCGGGGAACAGTTGGATCAGCAGTTTTCCAGGTGCCATCGACGATTCGTGGTTTTCCTGGCGTACAACTAGGTATTCACGGTGTGCAATGGATTATCCAGGCATGCTTGCTGACAAGGTGCTATAGCCCACAGTTGGTCTGTCCGTGGGAAAATGCGGTGGACAGCAAGCACAAGCTTCCCGGCATTTGTCCAACGTTTATGTAACCATCAGATTCACGTCCGTTTTGTCTTGCACATTGATGGACAGCAGATTTTCCTCCGCAAACCCCTAGCACGGGGACACTGCAGCTTTCTTGTCACAGGCCTCATTGGTTGCAGGAAGAGCAGATGCTTTCGTGAGCCAGAGAGTGGTTGTGATCGTCTTTGCGCATTTTCACATTTTGGCTCCTCTTTGTATAGTCAAGAGACACCACCTGAGAGGGGAATTCAATGTTATCCCGTGGCCCGCCGTATATCCAATTCGAATGTTATTCGTCTTCGGAAAGGTATCACAAGCTGGGGGAGGCGCCAAAGCTGTATCATATCGTCAGCCACAATGTCTATGATTCCAGGAAGGGGCCCATAAGTACGTACCAAGCGCATGGCAAATATGGCCCGCAATTATCAGGCATGTACCCTGTTGACGCGCACCCCATTGCCTGTATCCTGAGGGATTCAAGGTGCTGGCGGCGCTGTTGACAGGCGTCAGCGAGACTGGTCATTGTTGTGCATCTTAGGTTGTTGATCTGGCCGTGGCTAGCCATATCAGCTATCAGCAACCACAGACTTACCTCTCTTCAGACTGCAGCGCGTGTTCATCGAGGGGATATCGAGATTACTTGAGGTTTCCCATAAATTCAAGCTATCCAGGCTGTCATCGACGGCGGCTTGTTGAAATGTTTGGAGCCAAACTGGCACTTCGGTTCCCGTCATCACCATCACCGTCACCGTCACAGAAACCGTCACCGCCTTCCTAATATGGCTGCCTTCTTATCCCCGCATTCTTATCATCACCGCCTTGTCTCGAGCGCCTTGTCAGCACCGGCTTCTTATCACTTTTGTATCTGCTTTCCTATTCAATGATAACTTCGTAATTCAAAGAATCCATAGCTGAGATCCCCATTGCATATACTTTTGTAATGTTTGATCTTTGTCGAAACTTTCGGTGCTGAGCCTTTTTACCTGTCACTCTCACACGCCACTTTGGAAATCCCATCTCACCACCACGATGTTCAGCTTGGTTCTTACTTTCCAAGATTTCCCATGCCAGTTGTCACAACCAAGAAATATAACTTGGGCCCTATTACTGCTCTTTTGTTCTATGTGAAGCTGATATAAAGTTTGAAAAGCAACATTCCCGTCGAGAATCAATGCCTGGTTCTCCTCCGCCGTTTCTCGAGTTGAGCAACTCACCTACCTTCTCTCATACATTTTGATCACGCATCAGCATACCCGAGTTCAGCAGTAGAGATATATACACCTTACTATTCGCCATCAGCCGCGGGTTCTGTTTGCTGGAGCAAAAATACAGGAGGGCAAAGACGATCTGAGATGCGAGGGTAAAGTCATCGGGCGACATGTTATACTATTTCAACGGTTCCTTATGGGGCCGACTTCGACGCCACCACAGCTGCGGTCAGGCTGTCAATCTCGTTGCCACGTTGGGGGGTTTCAAAACAAATTAGTCCGAATATGCCTCTACGAAAGTAGAGTACTGTAGCTTCGTGCCGTCAGTTTAAAACTCAGAGGGTAGGCGCGACGCGCCTGGGGGTCTGGCAACAAATTACCCCACGCACGTGACTGCCCCTCCAAGAGGTGTAGGTTGACTTACAGTTTGAACATCTCCTTCAGTCTCCTTCCACCTCTTCATCGATACAATGACTGCCTCCCAAAGCAGTTTGTTCGTCCGACAGGACGACGAAGACCTCGATGGCGCCTCCGCAGCTGGTGATACCAGCCCACGAACGAGCAAGTTATCCCATTTTCTTGTTCTGGTCGTTCTTGGCCAGTGCTGACTTGGTTTGGCAGCTTTTTCTAGGTGGACCGTCGTGTCTCCTGTCCATAGCCCTAGTAAGTGTCTCCTTCATGTTCCTGGTTTGTTTTGGTTGTCTTGGACTGAAGCTGACACTGGGTAGCTCCCAAGAATCACCCCCACGACCATGAGGGACTCCCTCCCGCCTCCACGACCCTCCTCCTTACCTCCAGCCTCTCCCCCGAGGAGCTCAGCTCTCATCCACACGTCTCATCCGGCACTCACCCCCACACTCCTCACCACGCCTCGACCCCCTCCATGCCCGAGGATAAAGAGGAAGAAGACCTCCAGCAACTGCTAGCCCGCGCGCGCCGTCGCTCTCTCCATTCCCGCCGCGCCTCGACCCTCCCCGTGCTCGAGGATGAAGAGGATGAAGAGGATGAAGAGGAAGAAGATCTACTCCAGCTACTCCGTCACTCTCGCCGCCACTCTGATGCGCCTCGCCCTCTCCGTTTCCATCGCGCAACCTCCTCAGCGCCAAAGAATAAAGAGCAGGAAGAAGAACTCCTGCTCCTCCATCGATCTCGCCGCCACTCTGATGCGCCTCGATCTCTCCGTGCCCACCGCGCCTTGACGCCCTCAGCGTCCAAGGATAAAGAGCAGGAAGGGGTGATGGCCGGCCGTGGTCGCAAGCGCCGCCAAGTTGAGAGAGAAGCGAGGCAATATAACGATGACGATCTGGGTGACCGCTCGCGCCGCCACCGTCGTCCTTACCGCGCGTCTCCCTCCCTCCCTCTCAACTTGGCGCGCGAGTGGTGCCTCAGCTGCGCCAAGTACCTGGCCATAAGCGCCCAGTTTATATGCGTTTTTCCACCGAACTCCGCTAAATGTGAGCGGTGCACTCGCTGGAAAGACCCGTGCGTACCAGTGAGTCTCTCCTCCCATTCCGCCCCTCTTTTTGTTTTGTTTTATGTTCCTATATTAACCCTCCCGCCCCAATAGGTCCCTGCTGCTGAAGCCCTATCGCTAGAGAACCTCCTCGGGCTTCATCATGCCTTCCAGGTGGCGACTGGCAGCGTGGCAGATGAATATCGTCGCCGCGTTGTGGAGGCTGCCCGTGCCTTGCCGGCGGCTGTCCTGCGCTTTTAGGGAGAATTGCCCAGGGTGCTCTGCTGCATCGAAGTAACCGCCATCCCCCTCTTTTCTTGCTGGTTTTTGTTTTGGTGGCTATTCATAACGGCGCGTAGGCTTACTTGGCTAGTACGGTCGCGGGGATAAGGGGAAGAAGAAGGGTCCGGGGCGATGGCCGTCGTGTTTGTCAGGGCCATCGCTCTCGTCACTGTGGTGTTGGGGGTGTTCGCAGGATGTTTCGGCCCGGTGGTTCTGCCTGTGACTGGTTTTGTTCTCGATGTCTACGAGCGCAGTTTAGTTTTTGGCCACCAGGCCTATTCATATAAGTGTTTTTTTCCCTTTCCGTCTTGCGTTCGTGCGTTGCCCTGGTTGCGCGTTTGGATTTTGGCGCCGCCGCCGCCATTTGGTGTTGCGGCTGGCTGGCTTGGCTCCTCGCTCCTTTCTTGGGCCCCGCTCCCAGGTTTGCCAAGGACCCCTCTATTATGTAAGCTTTCCTTTTGGCCCATCTTCACCAGGCAAAGACGCGCAGTTCCTTCGTCTCGATGTAAGGTCAGGAAGTCCCCAAACATTGTCGCCGTCGTGCGTCCGAACGCAATCTCAAATTTCGCGGAAAACTGATCGCGTTGTTGTCGATAGACGAACTCTCGTGTTCCGAGATTGGTTGCGTTATCCCCTGTGCCTCCACACAAAGAAGCGTACAATAACCTCCGCCAACCTGCATTCCAAATCGAATCAGACGCCGGAATATTTCTCATGACGAATGATCTTAATATTTGATTCGGAGTACGGGGGATAATTTGCTTACTATGAGCCACAGAAGTCCATCACCACTGAGTCGATCCTAGCGCTAGGAAGCCGTCAGATAGCACCGAGTCCCACTCAATCCACCATATCGAGTTCAGCCGTGACTCCGGTAGCCAATTGCTGTGCATATCAGAGAATCCCAAGGCGAAAGTCTTGAGTAGAGATGGCGAGGTATTGGCATGGTTTATGAAGGGAACGAGCTGTCCGAAGACGAAGGGCCATGTAGTTCTCAGTGCCGACGTCAAAACCAACAGTTGGAAGAGAAAGAGGAAGAAAACACCCAAAATGGCGCAGGCAAGCCCACGATGGTCGATAGGGATGGAGACACAGAGGCCGGGGCAGACTCGAGGGGAAATTTTGGGCTGGTGAACTGGTGTGCGCTACTCATACCGGCTTCTCATAACGGTGTCAAACGTTGAGGTCGACAACGACAAGGGCCTGACGGGCCGAACACTGCTCCACAATGCTCCACTTTCGGGGTTTAAATATGAAGGTCGAAGTTTGGCATGGTCTTCCATTTCAAGTATGAGATTGAGGCTACAATCTAGACCATTGGAGTCGCCACAACCCGTATGGAGACCATGTTGGGCGATACGGACGTTGCCGTGCACCTAGGGGATGAACACTACAAGCACCTTGTCGGCAAGAATGTTGTACATTGCGCCAAGATAGCACCAAGATAGCGGATGCGAGGTGCAAGAGGGCGGAAGGGGGAGGAGAGGGGAGGCCGAGAACGTGATTGACGTGCGAGAGTGTGGCTGACGGAGACGAGCGGGGAGGAATGGAGGGTCGGAGTGGAGAGGAGAGAGGGAGGGAATGTTGTACGTCTTCTTCTCCCTGCTCGGAAGATGCCAATGTCGCAGGTAGCTTTGTGCTGTTAAGACCATGCGGACAATATTCTAACGATTTCGAGCTTGGAAAGCGCCACAACCCTGAATTCAATATTCTCACACAGATAATATTATCATGGATGGAAACACAGGCTACGATCAAAATCAAAATCTATTCAACATTATTGGATGAGAACCCGAGAATTACCAGATGAGGCTCTAAAGGTGATAAAAACGGTGGCATTGTCATTGAGGCTGAGAGCTCGGAGAAGAGCTGCTACATTGGAGGGATGAAAGGACCTAGCAACTGGTATTTGTCAAGACAGCTGTGCTTGATATTTGGTTTTCACCTAACTGATGGTCTTTCTCCAGGCTAGATTGGCCGACCGGACTTACGACCTCTCGGACTCTATCCCACCTCAGTATGAGGCTGGATGTGACATTCTTTCTTTTGAGTCGCCCTTATGGTCATGCAAGGTGTCGAGATGGTCGACGAGGTTCTGTCATAGCTATACCGTCGGGGCTGTACCATCATTGTCAAGTGCGAGGTTCTGAGTTTCGACAGATGTCGAAGGTGCCGGAGACATCATCGACCTATGACGTTGTCTCCGCAGGCATTTTACTACAAGCTCTGCATGTGTAAAATGCACCCTAACGAGATCGACAAAGCTATTCAATACCCGAAGACTGCGTTCACAGACAGAATCCCACAGGGTGGTACCAACGCAGTAAGGCTCGCCTTGGTAGGGTATACGACTACTGGCGGTGTTACTTGACATGAAGCCATCAAAGACTGAGACGTGCGCTCCAAGTCCCGCTCCGCAGGGATGAGCGCCCAGATTTCAGAAACGGATGTGAACGTCATGTCCTGGCCGCCTCCTACCACGAATCTCCTCGCCTCTGGCGCCGACGACGACGTCTGGGCTGTTTAAGATATGCGCAGCTGGAAGGCAGCGCCTACGCCAGGAGCAAGCTCAGAGCCTACTACCCCTGTTGCGAGCTTCGGGTTCCACAAGGAGCAGATCACGAGTGTGGAAGGCATCCGACGAAAGATTCGATTGTGGCGGTTGCGGCTGGAGATGACACGCTGACACTTTGGGATCTGGCCGTGGAACTTGACGAGGAAGCGGGGATATATTAGGGTTTATGGGTGGTTCTGCAACAAGACCTATCAAGACAGGAAGTACGTTCTTGGATTTCAACCACCGGATTCTGTCTCGCACATAACGGAAGCACGGACTAGAAAGGAGGGTTAGGCCAAGACGTAGATCCTGTGCAAGTTTACGAGAGTCGATGGGGATCAATAAAGCTCTTGCGAATCACAAGTTCGCCCGTTCCAGAGTTCGCCCATTCCACACCCATTCCACGACAGTCATCGTATAGGATCGTATAGGAGTGCTGATACAATTTCCTTGGCGACGTCTACGTCAAAAACCCCAAGGCTACCGTTTTTAATGACACCGAGGAGAAGCAATCTGTCGTCGATATGCTTCACACCGAACCTAATAGCGCTCTCAACATGGCCCATCCTTCCACGCGGTTTGTCAAGGTTATTCTAGAGACTTCCAAGAAACCAGTGGACAAGGCACTATTGATTTTCCTGGCAAAACATTCGGTGATTGATGCTGAGTCAGGCAACCTGAAAGCTGAGACTGCTTATAAGCTTGTCCGCGGTGTTTCCAAGGGGATTCTCCTCCGATGGCACAATATTCTCTTGCTGTAATGAAGAGTCAAAAGGCTGGAACCCATATCTGCCCCAAATAAAGGTTTGCCAATGAAAATATAGTGTATATTCAGACCCATTGCCTGGCTGTGGCCCATGACATTGTCACCGCGAAGACTGCGTTCATCAAGTCTCTCAGCGGCAAAGGCGTCGCCGATACCAGCATCCTCTCTGGCAACGACTATTCGGCCGGTTCTGCGGCTTTTGTTTTTTTCCCTAAAGCTATCGTTTTCCTGTATATCAAGGGTCGTGCTGATATTGATTGTTAGGTCTTAAGGCGAACAGGAAACTTATTAAGACAGATCTGAAATTGGAGGAGCAGAGGAAGTCCTGGATGGTCTGAGGGGTCAGGAGGAAAGGCAGGAAGGAGCTCAAGAAGGGTCAGAGGCAGAAGCTAAGTGCTCCGGAGACAGAGCTGGAAGAATTTTGGTCAATTTCAGGGATTGGAGACCGAGCAAGATGAGATGGTGACATGTCGGGGTTGCGAGGTAATTAACCCGCATTTGCTTGGCTGCCAAGGTTACCTGACCAAATGAAATCAGAGACAGGGAAGATTAAGCAGGATTCGTCGGATTCTCTCTGCCCTTCCAGTGAAGTTCTTAGCGAGGCCCGTCAATACCAGCGAAATTTTACTCATTGGATTGCAATGAGGGCATTTGCAGTATGGAGGGAGATGATGTTAGGATGTTGAGAATGAGAACGAGAACAACAAGCAAGGTGCCGGCAAGCGGATGCAGGCAAACACCACCGCCGATATGCCGAAGGGTTCTCAGGTCCTTCTTTTTGCAAGCAAATGGTGATGTAGGACAGTAGGGAGGGGGTCACAAAGCGATGGGCTGCACCGATGAAACGAACCTCATCTATGCGAACGCTGGAAGCTACATGCACAGCTATTTGCAGCGTCTATACACTAACCTGGATCTCTTGTGTTGCACCACACGACACGAGCACCAGGTGATTGGATGAATTTTGCGTCGGTCTTTCAAGGGTGGCGGAGCGAATGTCGTCTTATTTCTGTAAGATCATGAATCTCTATTCGGCTACTCCAAAATGAGCTCTATTGTCAGTATGTTTTATTTTTTCTTGACGTCGCCTGATAAAGGCCCCAAGCTTTGCAATATCAAGGGAGCGGCGATCCGAAGCGCAGCAGAGGGGCACAGTGGGTTACGGGCCGCCGGCGAGGGAGCGCATGCAAAGCGAACAGAGAACATACGAAAGTGCAGCGTGCGGCAGGTAACGGGACGTGTGAATGAGCCGAAAGAGAGATGCGATGTGGATATCGAGGCGTGATCATGTCTTACGCCATACTGACGCAGCATTGGGCGGAAACAAAAGAGCTACGACTGCGCATAATCCAGGGGGCGGTGGACCAAGGTATAGCGCAGCAACCAGATGGGAGGAGGACGAAGTCCAAGGGTGCGCAGAAGGCACGGCGAGCCCGGTGCAAAGCGGGCAGAGAATCTACGAGTCAGTGATGGTGTGGCAGATCGGAGTGCTCGTGCTGCCAGTGAATCGCGACTGGAACTTCGAGCCTTCACTATGCAAGTTAGACTTAAAATTAAAGCCGCGCCTGATAGGGATGAGCTACATGTGAATAAGGTCACTTCAGCTGGTGCAAAGCGGGAGGCAGGAAAAGAAGAGAGATGTGAGCAGAGGGGAAGGGGTGTGATGGAGGCCCTGGTAGTAGTCATATTGTGTTTGGCAACTTTCTTCACTAATATGCAAGACGTGCTTTCAAAGTAAATGCCACTTACGTAGTGTATAATATCTTTGTTTGCTATCGACGATATAGTAACTTTTTGTAGTATTATACGAGGCTTGTGCAAAAGCAAACAAGTGCATCGCTGTGTGCTTTCTATCATGCAAGGCTTGTGAAAATCAAACATATGCGTGGTGTGCTTGAATCTCCGCGCCTCATCTTCAGAACGTGATGCTTAGCGCTTTTCCCCGCTCCACCTACTGCTTCTCTGTCTCTACCTCCCCATCCTACAGATTACCACAAATACAGCTTTGCTTCTCTCTACCATCTGCAACTCTGCAATCTTTTCGCTATCGATCGTTTAATCATCTCATCCGTCGTAGATCATCTTCTATATCCGAATATTCCCACCATTGCTTACGCCCATTCCCACACTGTGTATCCTGGCCGCAAGCTCCAACTCCAATCATTTCGTCAGGGGCTCCGGTTCCAATTCCAGCTAGCTCATGACTGGCTCCAGTCTCAATGTCCTTACCTTTGTCCAACACATTGACGCTGGCTTGCGCTTGCTTCAAGTGATATGTGCCGCTGAGGGGGGCACATCTATCTCTGCATGGCCTAAGTCCGCTCCGCCATCCTCATCCCTATTGAGCTAATACCGTACCCTATTTCTCCATCAGGAGTTTCCGTCGTGCAATTCCTCCATGTCAGTCCATTTTTCCCAAGTCGCCGCTTGGTATTTCGTCCCATAGAGAAACAAAAAGTAACTCCTGTTAAAATCATCCCAGCCACCATAGATAATCCTCCTATTGGTCGCCGTCGACTTGATGATCTCAAGGAGGTTAGTTATTGAGTAAAGCCCTCCAATCTCTTTGTGCTGCGCATTTGGGATCTTTTTAACGATGTCGTTGTGTGGGGATGGGGACTTTGCTCCATCCATCATACTCAACCCTGATCTCTTTTCGGTGGCTATTTTGTCGCTTTCTTCGATTCCCCCAGCGCGTTTAAAAAATACGGAGTCTTTCCCTTTTCAGCCGTGGTCGCCGGTCCAGTCGCAGGCTTGGCGATCCCCCTGGTCCTCTTTGTATTGACTGCAGCGATCCGCAGTTTTGGTGCTGCCAGGTTGGGAGGTGGGCGATGGACTCGTAGATGAGGGGAGTTGCATTCCATCTCAGATTGTTGGAGCTGCTGCGCGAGGGGGTAAATCTTTTGGTACCAAACTGTCACACTAAACTCCACAGGTGCAGCAACTCCACTTTCTTTGACGACGACTTCGCGAGGATCGACCTTCAAGTGAGTGGGTGGGTTGTTGTTGATAGGCGAAGTGGTCTGCGGGGTGTACGGAGTAGTCGACGAGTACTCGAGTATGTGACCGGTGCTCACGAGTTCGCGACGCTCAATTCTTTGGAGCACCTGCCGTCGCCGAATATAGAGCTCATCGAACCCCTCGACAACCTCTACACGCGTCGGCCCAACGAAATCGGTGCAGTTCTTCTATTTCCACCACCGAACGTCATCGATCTTTGCCGACTACCGACCTAGTGATCTCAGCAATATATTCGCTAACAAGTAGCTACGGACTCAAGCGGTGCCGCATCGACCAAACGGACCGGCATCGAGGGCAGCCGGGCCCCATGAACAGACACCGAATTCCAAACCAGAACCAGAGCATTCAGGCCCAAGCAGTGCTTACTCAAAGATAAGTTTCAATTTACAAGCGAATACAATTGTTGAGTCGTCACTATCGTCATTTTCTTTCCAGCCTCGGCGAGTAATCGATCAGCCGAGTTCCTCTTTTCATGGCGGCGGCAATCGCTTCGCTACGCCATAAGCGTCAATTGGTCGGGCAAGCCAGTATGGCAAAACCGCGACGCTGCTGAGCTCTATTGCCTTGGGGGGGCAGTACAGAAGTATATGGCCCTCTCATACAAAGACTCAGACCTCCGGGTCGTCCAAAGTCCAAGACCCGAGGCGGTTTACAGCAAGGCCAACGTGGAGCAGGCCGGGTGCGAACACGCCAGAGCCGACTGTCATTTGAGAGCACAAGGAAAGAGAATCGCGGGAGAATTCAGCTAGGAAGAGGTCATGGAGCCGCCGTCGGAGATAGATCTATCGACGAAGAGGAGATCGTTGATACCTATGTGGGCCGAACAGATTAGGGGGAGGAGACAAGAAGATCGCGGCCGAGCCTAGGATGATTGGATCCTTCGTGGTTTGGACAGTTAAAAGTCTCGAAGACAAACAGGTCAAAGGTGTCTGCGAAATCAAACCGGTTGAGTACCACGAAAAAGTCATGGAAGCCCAATATCAGTGTTGGAAGTTCGTGGAGGATGATTATTTGAGCGGAGAGAGGCAACTGGGTTGTAATTCGAATCGAACGCGGTGGCTGTTGTTTCCCTCAAAACGCAACCAGCCCTAGAAAATCAGCGCGGAATTGGGTTGACAGCCACCACCCGTCGTCCTCATTAACATTCTCGACTACCTCGTATAAGACGGTGGGATAATACACATAGTCCTCAGGGCCCTCCACAGCATCATGCCTTCCCAAAACGATATTGCTGTCTATACCGGCCGCACCGTCACACCTATGCCCTTGAATTCGACTAATTCTTCAGGCCCTTCCACTTCCTCCACGAACACGAGAAACAGTACAGCGCAGTAATCGAAGAAAATCAACTTGTCCATCATGCTGTCCTCAACTACGGAACTTCTAATATCCACTTGGCGACGGTTCGTAGGATCAGCCTTCAACCCTACAATACACACATATCTCCTTTTATTGCTCATTTTCTAAGTCATCGCCGGAACTAAGCTTCTGGCAGGCTTGTACCGACGTACATTCTTCTATAATCGGCGAGTTAGTAGTAGACGATGTAGAGAGCTAATAAGGGTAAACTTTAAGTAGTGTAATTTTCAATATCAATTATGGTTGTAATATAATGTATATAGTAAGGTTGAGGTTAATATGATGGTTTTGTGGGTCGGTAGATAGGATGGGTAATGAGTGGACGGGTGGAAAAGGGGGCGGAAAGGCGGAAAGGCGGGCGGAAAGGCGCGAATACAGGGATATAGTATAACGCTATAGTTTCTATATAAGTTAAGAAGAGATAGTTTAGTATAACTTACATTTTTAGTCTAAGATGGAGGTTTTTAGGCTGCTAAATCAAGAAGCGGCTTTCTGCGTTACTTTGTGTGACCATAACCTCTCAAGTCACGTGCTTGTCCATTGTTGGGCGCGGATGTGCATGAGGCGCTTATCGGATACCCTTCATGTTTCTCAAACACGAAACAACCCAACAGGAACGAGTTCACAGTCAGAGTTCATTAAAAATCAAATTATTATTCTCTTCAGCAAGGCTCTCAAACATCAGTTCTTAATGAAGTAGATCAATTTGCGAACGGGGCAAAGGGGGTTATACACCAGATTGTGTTCTTAAAATCAGAGAACTAAATCTTTCATGAAGAAACCCAGATACGGAACAAGTGTCGGAGGGCTAAAAAGACATGACTTAAAGAAGCGGTCTGTATTTCCTCTCTTATATTTACTTCAGTGGCGCTGTAATTCTTATGGTAACATCAATCAAGATCGATGAGACGAGAACGAGAACGAGTGGTAAACATTTCCCTCCATAGTTTGCAGAATTAAGGAACGTACTTCATCAGGAGCGCCTAAACCGCGCCGCGTGAGACACTGAGTTGGATGCTCTTTGCAGGGTTTTATCGAGGAAAGATCGCAATTTGGCCCGTTTTCCAAGCTCAAGCTTAGACACTCTGCCCGTTGAGCCCGCCGGGCTCACGCTCTGCGGATTATGAAAAACATCACCGGGATCGACAACGGCCTTAATCTGCTCCAACCTAGGAAGATTCGTACGCCAATACTGTTGCGGCCCATTCGGGAGTTCCGGGTCCACATACCCTGGATACGATCCAAGATTTTCAACTCCTGGCACTCCCTTCTTAATCGTTGTATTGATGCCCGCAATAAAGTCCTTGGTCGTTTTGGAAACCCCGCCCAAGCCAATCCCGTACGACTCCAGGTAAAACAGTGCATCCCGGAGGGCGTAAGAAGTCGCGTCCTGAGCAATATCATTCACAGCCCCACCGGCCAAGCTAAAGAGGGCGAACCAAACCAGTGTTCCCTTCTCAGCTTCGTCCAAATACGCAAAGAGGTTATCGATGACCTCGTCCGGGATTAAAGTAGCGCGGTTGAAAGTCAGGGTCTTGGAATAGAAATGAGCCGGCAGTCCACCTGCAAGACTCAACGCAACATCTTCAGCCCAATGGCCCACGACTCCCAGCCAGTCTCTGAACACAATTGTTGTAGCAACTGACTCTCCACCGAGTCTGTTTTCCATATCAAAAGCGTCATATTCAGCTCGAGAGCCAAAATACGTCCCAGAAATAACCATCCCAGCCTCAATAATAACAACCTTGGTGGCGAACTTGCGAGTAAGTCCCGGATCGGCAACTAAACTCTGCCATCTCTTAAACACTGCCGCCAGAGACGCATACGAGCCCACCGTGAATGAGTACGAGAACTCGACAACTTCACCCGGCTCTGGCTCGGTGCGAAGCGTAAATTCAGTCACGACACCAAAACTCGCACCCGCGCCTTTGACTGCCCAGAAAATATCGGGATTTTGCGTAGCGGAGCACCGCTTGATCGTTGAATCGGCAAGTACGATCTCGACTTCCTCGATATGGTCCAGAGCAGTCCCCCAGAGACGGGAGCTTGGTCCTAAGCCTCCCACTGCGGGGGTATTGGGGTCAGCAATTGAATAATCAAGGAAAGAAAGGCTTTGAACTCAGGGAAATGTGACAGGATGTGGTTGAGGGTTAGGTACATACTTGTGGCGTGTCCACCGATACCGACTTGTGGACATATACCGTGCGCCATGGCACGGTTACCGGCTTCGTGCATACGTTTTGTGAGGTCGCCGAGCAGAGTGCCTGCTCCTGCTGTGGCACGCCAGGTTGTACGATCCATGGAAAACTGCTGGAAGTTCTTCAAGTCGATAACAACTACACCGCTCACTCCACCAAGGCCTGCATGGTTCCAGTCAGTACTTTGACATGCTCCCTGGGAAGAAGAGGGTTATACAGTAGTTGCCATAGCTATGGCCACCGCTTCGAGCCTGGACTTTGAGATTCGCATCCGCCGCGCATTTGATGATTGCCGCAACTTGAGCAGTGGTCTTCGGGTATGTTATAGCGGCCGGCGTGATTGGTACTGAGAGATTATAGGGTTTGACGTTATCGATTTGATAGAAAGGCTTTTCAGGAAACGCGTAGAGGCGCTCGTCACCACCGAGGGCTGCTTTGATTGCTTTCTCAAGAGCACTCTGTGATGCGCCCATTTTGCCCACTACCTTCGGCTTATTCAAGGACGTGCAACGCGTAAGGATTCCGGAATAGAGTATTGGCGTAGGAGTCGGTTGAGTATTTATTCGCACTTGATTTCATTGAAGATTGAAGTAGCATGCATATAAGGTATACTATTCTTCGGACGTTCGTGCTTGCTGCATAGTCAGCTGGCTTTCTGAGACTTTTGATCACGAGTCCTCGGAACGAGTAATCCAAGGAATGTCTGCTGACGGACTCAGCTGCGACGCCAGCCCTAACGTCCGGTATCATAACCGGTATCACACTCATATGGCATGTGTGACCACCGTATTTAAAGAACAATAGACAAGTTCATCCCTCTGCTATTTTTGATACTCTGGTTGAATCAAGGTATGGACGAGGCTGAACGAGGCTGAACGAGGCTGAACGAGGATCCAAGGTGCAGCTGTGCCAAGAAGGCGGGATGACACAACCCCTACCTCTCGATTTAGCGAGTGACCTGCTGCCAATCTCGATCCGCAAGGGCCGCGCATCCATGGATTCACCAAATATAGTTCTAATGGCGCTTTGCGGGGTACAGGATCTTCTTCAAGACTCATACCATACTTTAATGTCGCGTTTCTCGTTTTTCGTATCTCGGATCTTTCTTTTGTAGTTCTATGGTCTATGGCTGGTGCCGCTGGTGCCGCTGGTCCCCGTAGTGCAGTTGGTCAGGGTCATATGATAAGACGGTCCAGCTCTGGGACGCCGTGACTGGCGCAGCACTGGTGATACTCGAGGCCCATCCAGACCAGCCAACTCCGTAGAAGGGAAGGGGAAAATTATTTCGCTTGCTCCTGACTATCGATCGATTTCTAGCCGCCCCCTCAGGCAGTGAGTTGCGACGTGAAGATCCTTGAAGGTCATCAGCCTTGAACAAAGACTTCCAAAGAGAGACATCGTAGCCGGATCATACGTGCTTGGAAGGCATCATTTTGCAAGCCTTAGCCAACCATGTCATGGACAGATGGAGCAGTATCCAAAGCCAGATGACTCTGCTTGACTGCAATAACCCTCCTACATCAGCACCTCGGAATGAAGATAATCTCGCTCCAGAGGTTTCCAAATTGTGCGACAAAGAAGAGCGCAAGATGGAGAAATTAGAACGCAACTCTGCTCATTCTCGAGTCTTGACTGATGCTCAATGAGTTGGTTGCCATCGCAAATGGCTCGATAGCACTGAAAGCATGTAAGGCGCAATTCTCGAATGCGGAAACGAGGTTGTGGTGCGGCGAAGTATTCATGTGCCACTGTGTGTTTGAAACTGCAGCAGGGCGGAACTGGAGGATCCGTTGAGTAGCCAAGCGTTGCAGGATGAGACGCAGCAGCTGCGAGAATGTTGGGAGAGAGAGGAATGGCGGATAGAGATAGGTGAGGGACCTGCGATATAAAGTAAATAGTATAACACCATTAAGTTGAATGACTCGTCTGAGCCAAACCCATGTGTCTAAAGCAAATCATAGAAAGCTCAAAAAATGAACGCATAACTCCTTTGTCTCCCCATCACGATTGTTCACCATGTGTACAACCTCGTATCTCAAACCACACCAAACGCGTCCATTACCCTAGCCGTCCCCGCAGAAGTCACATAATAAACCCTCCATAGTACTCCCCAGATCATAACCTCTCCACCTTTTGAAACCCCCCCTTATCTCATCCCTCCCCTTCTTCCTCTCCTCTTCCTTCTATCCCGTCTCCATTCCCCCCACCCCCAGACCCTTCCACCACCCTCCCTCCCAGCCCACTTAACGTCCTAATAACATCTCTCACCCCCATCCCCCCTCTCTCCCTCGCCTCCCTCTCCCTCAACAGCTCCTGACTTCCCTCCATCACCCGCCCCGTCACCGCATCCATCTCCTTCCCATCTTCCTCAAGCCCATGCACCGCGTGCGCAAACACATCCGTCGCCAGCTCCAGACGATCCCTAACAGAGTTTAAACGCGCCGTGATGCGCGGGGCAAGCGTGGTATTGGCGTGCAGCGCACTGAGTATGTGGATGCTAGATGGGGAGAGAAGAGTCGGGTCTATTATCGATGGTCCTGCGCTCTGTCGTTGTGGTGGCTGGGTGAAAAGAGTCGGAGACAGGGCGAGGAGCTCTGCTTTCTCTTTCTGAAGCCTACGATTCCATCGTTAGTCTGCTGTCCGTCCCAAAACCACCCCCCGCAAAAAAGAAGAAAGACATAAACGAAGAACCTGAACGCACCTCTTAATCCTCTCCTCCAGCTCCGCAACCCTCGCCGCATTCGCCACATTCACCGTATTCGGCACAACCACGGTCCTCTTCTCCCCCAGCCCCCGCGCGAACCAGTTACTCAGCTCACTCCGCGAATCAAACTCCTTGAGCACCTCTTCCTGTATCTGCCTCGCCGCCAACACCGCCGCGGTGCCCTCACCAATCCCGGGTCGCTCTCCCAGTGCCCGCTCACCGCACCACGTCAGAAGCTGCCTCATGCGCCGCGGCTCGGGCAGAGAGCTTTCGATGTACTTGTAGAACTCGTGAGATGGTATCGCCTCGTGCGGTGTGGCGGAGTGTCCACTGTCTAGAAGCGAACTTTCGCGCCGGCCGTGCAGATCCAATCGCGATCGCCGCGTCTTCTTCTGCTGCAGGGGTTTGTTGCGCTTTAGTACTGGCGCGTCATTGAGCCTGATCATGGTTGACGTTGCATAGGTGATGGTCATGGTGGTCGTACAAGATATGGACTGCGCCTCTGGTTCTGGTGGAGGTGGCAAGACTGTGGCATATTGTCCTTCCTCGTCGTCGTCGGCGGGCTCTCCATCACTACTATATCCATTCTCATGAAGGGCAAGTCGCATACTCCTTTGTTTTGGTTTTATCGAAAGATTCTTTTCCCCCATGGTGGAGACGTGTGCGTCCGTTTTTGATGACGGGACTTTGGGTTCGGGCTTCGCGGGTTTGGCAGAAAACCCTACCCTTTGCTTTGAGGGCCTCCGCGGTGAATTGTTGGACGCGTCGGCATTGTCCTCAGTCATCTCCTGACTCCTACTTTGTGAAGGAGCAACTTCCGTCTTCTCTAGTGCCTTTGGCGATGGTGCGGTCTTTGTCCGCTTCGAGCCGCGCGTGAAGTTGAAGTCAGATGCTGTGACAAATGTTAGCACACTTTCCTGTCTATCTATGTCACAGGATAGACATACCAGTAGAACTCAATCGCTTACTGCGCCGACGCCCCGGCTTTGAATCCATGCTCGGCGATTGTGGATGATGCCGCGGGTGTCTATGTTGGGTTGGGGGGTGGTGGTGTGGATTGCTGCGAGTGCTCGGAGCTCAGATGAGAAGGAAATGGCGGAATAAATTGAGTGAATGTGGTTGACGCGAGTGATATTGAATTGAGTATTTTTTTAGCTGCCAAAGGAGTCGTTGGGTGTTGTTTTGCGTACTTCGTGGTGTCTTGTTTTGTTATTGTTCACATGCGATGGGCAAAAATGTAGAAAGTATGAGTTGTACCGCAGGCCGCCCAACGACAGGGCCGGCTTATGAGTGATCAGCTCCTACTTGCGGGCCAAGCCGAGGCTTCAGGTCCATGTAGTTTCTCTTTTTCTGGTTTATGTTGTTGTACTTGGCGTTGTGCGTGGAACGGCTCAAGGGGTGATCAACTCAATCATGCGCAGCCTGAATGGATCCCAACAACATCAGAACTCGACCTTTTCACTCGCCAACTTACAGTAATGGATTGCGGTCAACTCGTGATTTTCCAGTTATATATTCTTACTTGAGATTTAGCTAACTTATATAATTTCCAAAACAAATACCAGAACAAATCATCGTGCGCACCTTCTGTGGTTTTTGTAGATATAACTTCTCGGTGTTGTCAGTCACCACCATACGCCCCAGATTAATCATGCACCACCACTGCCCCCTCCACTCCTTGTCTTCTTATCCACACGCGTCGAATCTATTGTAAATTTCTTCTTTTCCGACATCTCTACATTCTCCTCCAATGTCGCATATATTTCGCTCAACTGCTGGACTACACTCACTGCCATTTCAGCGTCAAGTCGATTCTGAGCCCTGGAATTTCGCATGTCTGTGTTTAATGATGCTTGTTTAATAATTCCTCTTAGGTGTTCGTATTGCGAGGAGACCGCTCTGAGGTTTTGGAGGGCAGCTTCGCTATAGATCGTTCCTGTGCCCGAGAGTAGTAGTGTGAGTAGTAGGACCACAGGAGTAAGGTAGGGACAAAGCGTGGGTGGGAAATGATGGGGGTGAATGCGTACCTTGGGCAAGGAGTTCTATACGCATCTGCGTGTTGCTTCGTTCTTCACGGTTGGTAGAGCCCCAGTTAGCAAATGGGTACCAAGAGCCAAGCTTGGCATCTTCGTATTTGGCGGTTTTAGAATCGGCGATGAGTAGTCCTATAAGGAGATTAAATTAGATTTGTAAAGGAGGATGCATTAGAGCGGGTATTACCACCAATTAAATTGAGAAGCTCATGCTGTCTGTTAAAATCGACGAGCAGTTTCTCCGAGCTTTCAACATTGGCGTTTATCACAACTAACACATCTGAGATCCACTCGTTGAAAACATCGATGATCTGTTCGTTGTATGTCTTCCCTCCTCGTAGCCATGCCCACAACTCTAGTAGAATCCGAATAACGTATGGAGTCTCATTGTGGATATACTTAACCGTCTCCATATGGTGTATTGTAACCCTTGTTATGTCGCGAATGTAAGATAGCACGGAATAACTCTCTGCCACCCACATCGAGAGGTCATGCTGCAAATAGTGGTTGCACCAAACATAGTTTTCTGCCTTGTTTATAAACATGTTTCTCGAGAGGACATCATCATTATAAAAAACGCCAATGAGGCTCTGCACATTTCCACCGCTAATCATCAGTTCGTCAACCATAGGCCTAAGAAAGGTCCTTCCCAAAGTAGCAGAGCTAAATTCAGTAGCAACCTTTGGCATTGTCTCGTTTAGGAATGGACCTGTGGTGGCCAAAGCTGGCTGGGCACACATGCCCCACGAGTATATCGAGGAGGTTGAGCAGATCCCAGCAACAATCCAAGCGGGGAGGTTTTGCTGTTCAATTGCGAGGTTGGGGGTGCTGATCCAGGTAACAACAGCATCCACGTATATTGAAACTGCATTAGATATGCTCCAGATGCCGTTACCAAAGACTAGGTAGAAGAGACGTCCGGATAAGTTGGGCTGCAAGAGGAAGCTCAGGGATATGCAGAGGATATATATCACTAGAAGCTGTAGACCGATACGGATAAACCCCACTGGGTTCTGGAAGAAGTATGCAAAGACGTTGTAACAAGCTTTCAAGATCCAATTGCTTACAACGACGATGGCATCAGAGACAAAGTGGATGAAGCCAATGTGACGGGGTATAGTTGTGGGGGCGTTTCCAATTTGTACCGCATTTTCTTTATGCTTGGCATGGCGGCTTGGTGGTTCAGTGTTGGAGTGCGAGGGGGATCCTGTTTGATGTTGCTGAGATGGCATCGAGGATGGCAAGCGCGGCCTCTGGTTCTCAGGCACCTGAGAATATGTTGAATCGCTCGATCCTGATTGATGTAACCAAGATTGCGGCGGGGGCGAGCGGGATCCCAGTTTGCGCGAGCGGGAAGGCAGTGCGGATGGTGAATCCACTCGCTCATTTTGAGGGTGTTGAGACTCTACCAGGCCATCATTGAATGCTTGCTGGAGAGGCAGAATTTGCAGCACGTCTTCCGTCTTCGATCTCCTGGTACGGCGTCTCTTTTCAATCTCATTCTGTTGTGGCACTTCTTCCGCCATCGACCTCTTGGTACGGCGTGTCTCTTCAACTTCAGTATGTTGTTGCACTTCTTCTGCCGTCGACCTCTTCGTACGTCGTTTCTTTTCAGTCTCATTCTGTTGTGGCACCTCTTCCGTCGTCGATCTCCTGGTACGGCGTTCTTCACTCCCAATATGTCGTGGCCTGGTATGGCGTTCTTCACCAGTATGCTGTGGCACTTCTTCCGCCGTCGACCTTCCGGCGCGGAGTTCTTCAATCTCATTCTGGCGTAGGACTTCCTCCGCCATCAGTCTCCCAGCGCGGCGTTCTCCAATATCAATCTGTTGTGGCGCTTCCTCCATCGTCGATCTCCTATCACGGTGTTCTTCAATCTCATTCTGCAGCGGCACTTCTTCCGTGGTCGATTTCTTGGTACGGCGCTTCTTTTCAATCTCATTCTGCTGTGGCACTTCCTCAGCCGTCGACCTCCTGGCACGGCGTTCTTCACTCCCAATCTGATCTGGCACTTCCTCCGCCGTCGATCTCCTGGTTCGGCGTTGCTCTTGCAACTGGGATGGCGAAAGCGATCGATATCGCTTACGCTTCTTGCGCTTTATAAGGCCATTGTTGGGTCCTGGTTGGTATGGCGGCTGCTCGTGCTGTCTCTGTGCCGCATGGCGTGGATCCTCGTCCCTCTCGTGCGAAGGGCTTGTATCCAAATTGTGAGAAACAGAGCTTTGTCTCTCTCCTTGACGAGTGTCAGAACCCCGTAGCCCATGCGAGTAGGTCGAAGTTGGAGCCGATGTTTGTGCCTCATGGGTGGAGCTCGACCGTAGTTCTTGTCGTTCTGTCAGGCGGCGGCGGTCAGCCTCATTTGGAGCGGACATCTTCGTAGTTGTGTATCAGCAAACTGGGGAAGAAAGACTCAAGATTCTCGACGGTGCGGGTTGATGAGGGAAGGAGACAGCAAGAGAAAGGAAGAGAAAGTGGCAGAGGAAGACAAAGACATGAAAACGAAAGCGCATGTCGCCGCGCTGTAAAATTCGAAATGTGAAATATGATAGAGCTGGCTTGGCGACGGGAAGGGAGATGATGCTGAACACATTCCAGGCTTTGTACCAGACTTTGCTTCCGGCTTTGTTCGAGACATTGTTCCCGAAATACCTGAGGCGTCGTCGTGCCGTTTACAGGCCGTCGTTACCAGGTGCATTTTGGAGTTCAGGTAGAAGATGAAGAAATGTACTGGAAGTGTAAGTGTATGTCTCGCTGTCAGTATAATCAGACCGAGAGGAAACAGAGGGGAAGCGGCTTACCTAATCAAAGAAGGGGTTCAAAGTACCGTACCCGGGTAGATATTGAAGCCTCAGGCATAAAGTCATGACAGCATCTAATCTGGGCATGGGGACGGAGCCAGCCGGAGCGGAGAAAGTGGATCCCGGGATCCCGAAGTGGACAGGGGTCCGTCCCATTTCGCCTGAATTGTCGACGACCAGATCTAAGTCACATGACTTTTATTAGTAGGCGGTGATCATTTTCGTCGCGTCAACCTCCCAACATCACCACTTCTCCACTTCACCATCACCCCACCAGCAATCTCGGAACGATGGCGCGACTCCTCGTGCCAGCGTCGCCGCTCCAGGAGGATTCTCGAATCCAGGTAAGTTATTTTCCATCTCATCTCTCTATGCTCATATCTAATGCCTATTTAGCCATCCTGTGGTGACGACTACGTGACCCGCGAGGACAGCGATAGCCGGGCGAAGGAAAAGCTCCTTGGATATTTGAAGTGTCTTGACCATGCCATCTCTAAATATGTGCAACATGTTCCAACGACTCTACACGCCTTCTTGCAGCTTCCTGTTCTTCGTAGTGAGGGAAACTCGGAGTTGAAGTCAAGCCACAGTCAGTTCATTGGGTTGTTTCGCCGTGCGGTTGGTGTACCCAAGGGGACTCTTATCAGAAATGCAGCACGTGATTTGTATAAGGGCGGCGGTTCGAACCCTGTTCAGTGGATGCGTGCAACAATTTGTACTCTGGTCTTCGAATTCTCGATTGATTCAGGTTCTTTATTCGATGATCCGGAGATACTAGAAAAGCTTCTTGCGAAATGTAAGTCTACAGAAATGAAAACTACAGACACTTTCCTGATGACAAAATTAGACATGGATCGAACACTGGCAGAATCGATAATCATGGACGCTCGAGTTCAAACGTGGGTAGAACAACCACTAATATTTGTCAAGCGCCGTAACGCTTTATACAAAGCTCGAATGGATGGATTGAGGGCAGTCATGTCCACAGTAGTCGGCAACGCCAAAACCCAACCTCAAACAGAAATGGAGATTGTGGAAATCGCGGCAAAGCTCCATGTGGCGATTTTAGCCTGGCGAGAGAAGATAGAGGTTATCAAGCCAGAAATTGGGGAACCCTTCGATGTCAAATATCACACGACACACAACTCTTCCCAATTAGGACAATCCGTCCTGATGAACACAATGATGGGGATTAAATACAACGGAATCAATGGCTGGGAGGTATTGTCGCCAGCTGTTGTAGTGCTTACGGAAACTCCCCCAGTTTTATCGGGGAGCTTGAATTCAAATGTCGGTGCCAATTTCACGGGTCAAGGGAATGAGAATGGCCCTCCTGCAACTCGTCTACCCGTTGGGGATAAGGCCGTCGAGGCCGTCCCCTCACAAGAGGATATACGTCTAGCTGTGGACGACGAGGCCGGCAATGACTGGGCAATGCAGGACGAATCGGATTCAAATATCGGCACCAATTCCGCAGTCGACGTCACGGCCGAATCGGACGGAGATGAAACTACCCAGGCTCCAGCAGCCACAACGGCAAAACCGAACGGAAATGAAACTACCCAGAACCCAGCGGCCACTAACAAGGGCACACCCGAACCCATCCACGATACCTTTTTACGTAGGAGCAGACGCAACGACTCTACGATGAAACGTAAGATTGACGATGAAGAAACGTTGCCAAAACGACCGCGACAGAAAAATGTACCGGCCAAAGGTTAGTCGTACTTAGTCTCTGAATAGGTACTTTACTAACAGCTCACCCAGATGATATATCTGTAGTATTACCTTCAGGGGCATTAGTACCTCCAGAGGATGCACGACTACGCATTGCGGCGGCGGAAGCATCGAAAAGTTTGTCTTGTTTGACCCTTTGATGGATTTTATTTACTAACTATTCTGCCAGGTTCTGTTGCGCCGGCGACAATACGTAATGAGGTACTCTTCGACGTCCCAGCGGAATTCCAGGGGCTCTCTCACCCAAAGATATTACCATTCAACCCGAATCAGCCGGATTGGGATGAACTGGAAATTCTCGACACTTGCCCTGATAAAGGTTATACCGTCGGCCAAAACGTCCGGGTGAGAGTACCAGACGGCCCACCTCGTGGTAAAATCATTCAAATCCGCAAGGAGAGTAGGAAGTGCACACAAGTACTCATAGCCAAGATCTGGGAAAGACCGCGGATCCTTCGAGACATACAGGGCTTGAACTTGATAGCGTTCAGGAAGAAGCTAAACGCGCTTTGGCCAGTCAAGGAGTGCTCGTTCGAATACGTCCTCGGCACCGAGTACAAGGTGATATCTTGCTACGATATAGAGGCCGAAGAGGACATCTCGCTTTCCCCAGATCTGATTTATCACCGACCGTACGACCCGGAAGACACGAATATTTGTCTGGGAAGTGAGTTGCAAGATCACTTCTCCCCAGGCGGAGTATTCTCTTGGATCACAACTCGCTGGGAGGAAAAGTCGTCGGAAGAAGAAGTCGTCGAGAGGAGAAGTCGTCGCAAGGAAATCCAAGCTCGACGCAACCAGCGTAATCGTCTGCGTCGGAGTTGGGGACAGAACAAGTCGAAGCGTAGTCGCCTGTTGACATATGCTTAGAGCAAAGTTTCGGGATGGTTGTCTTGATATATCTGCGATCTGAAGCCTCTGTTCGGAACGCGAGTTTGGAGTAACGCACACGGCATCTGCGCGGAAGCGCATAGATGGAATGACGCTCTCTCCCCTCTGATATCCCCCGCCACAGTCTCCATCATCTATCGCAGCATTGTTGCACCCGGGTTCTCAGAAATGTTCGGGGAGGATAGGGAGAAGTTGAGGCGACTGGTAGAGGATGATGCGAATTTGGAACGGGGGGTATTAACGCTCACATCAGGAAGTGAGTTCGTCGCGAGAAGCGAGTCACTCACAAACCCGTATACTGCACGGACTGGTCGAGCCGGACAGGGCAGGGCGGAGGTAGAGGTAGAAGTAGGAGTAGGTTTTGTTGGCTGCGCGACAGCGTGTGGGATACTCGAGCCAGGAAGGGGGGAGAGTGCATGGCTATGTTAGATATGCTATTCACTGTGGTAGTGTGTGTTGTAGTAGGTTTTGATAAGCTGTTGGGGGTATTTGCTGGGGTAATATAATAGAAACGAATGAATGAATGAATGAATGAAAGATCCAGTTGGATCCTCCATATTCTCCAAACCCGATATAAACCCCCAAACCCCTCACTAGCCAGCTACAAAAAGGGCCCCATTATCCACCCACCTACCTCAGTAATCAAGGGGGGGGGGGCTGCTTCGGAACGAGAATATCCCTGCAAGAGGCGTTATTCTCGTTCTCCCAGGTGCGGGGTTTTTATATGGTGGAGGCAGGGGTGGGGTGGGATTTGGGGTTATTGATATATAGCTCACAAAATATACTCACACTCACCACGAGGTCTCCGTGGTACGGTAGAGGTACAGCAGCAGTGGGACGTTGGTTGGGTGTCCCTTAACCCGTGTTATTGAGGATAATTAGGGGTTATAATTTTTAATAAAAAAAATAGCAGTTTAGTTGGGCTGGGATCTACGGGTTACTTTCACTTCCTGCATCGAGTCGTCTTCGTTTGGGCAGTCTAATACTGTCTGTGATGGAGAGAAATTGGTTTGGGGGGGTGGTTATGTTATGTCTCTGTGGGGGTATGGATGGTGAGGGCGGAGATGGAGGTGTGGAACGGAGGGAGAGAGTTGGATGAGACGAGGGATAAGTGGGGAGAGTGCTAGAGTGTATTGATGGGTGGTGGGAGGTACTATGGCGGCGATGGGGATATTTGGGTCCATGATTTGATTTACCTGTGAGGGTGCTGGGTGCGAGGTTCAAAGAGTATTTGTATACACCGGGCATCGCACCAACCACTTTCCCCGTCGATCCCCCGTGGTGGATAGAGAAACGAAGCCAGCAAGGGGGGAAAGGATATTTAAATCGACCCCGCCGGCAGGGCATGGGGAGCGTGTGGGGAGCATGAAGGAAGAGCAGAGCATGGACGGAGGAGATTTTTCGTCACCAGGGGAGTTTATACCGGCACCGAGAAAACCAGCAAATAGATTGTGAGGCGGCGGCTCAACTCATGGTAAGTCGTCCAACAACGAGGAACTTCACTCCATGACCCCATGGATTGAGCGGCGCATAGCCCCTTTGGTACCCCCTCAGCACGTATCGATGTGCAGCGGTAATGGCGTGTCAAACATCTGCGCTTCAAAAGGTGCTGATCGATGCAGTCACGGAGTTACCTGAATAACAGGGTGGGGTGAGTATATCCCAGTCACAGCATCCATCATCACCACAGCGAACTGAGTTTATCATCATCGTTAACCCCATCTAATTTTCTATCCAGCTCAAGGGGTAGAAAAAGAAATCTTCCTTTGCCGCCTCTAATTTTTGAGGCAGCTCCTCTATATTGTCTCAGATCAGAGGTGGGGTTGATGAGGAAGGTGGAGGATGCAAGGACGGGGTGAGGGGTGGCGGTGACGACAGTGACGACGGTGACGACAACGAAGACAAGGAAGACAACTTTATAACCGTAGAAACGCAGATCGTTCCCGAAAATCCATCCCGCAGCCAAGGATTTACATCACGCCTCGCCATTCCATATCGATTTTGCAGCGCTCCTTGTCGGGATAGAAATCCTCCAGCTCCGATCTGATAGCAGTATCAGGATTTCCTCCTTTGGGGTTGGTGTTTGTTGTTGGGGATGGAGCTGGCTTTGGCAGCTGCTGCGTTATGGCGGCGCTTGCTTGAAATAAGGGGGAATCCATCCCGCAGTTCGAGGAAGCGCCATAAGGCAGCGACTGTTGAAGACGGCTCCATCCTCGACGATGAACATGCTGGTACAGCGAAAGGAGGAAATCCCGATACTGTTATCTGATCTCTATCCCGACAAGGAGCGCTGCGAAATCGATATAGAATAGCGAGGCGAGGCGAGGCGTGGAAGTCCTTGATCGCGAATGCTGATTCCTGTTTTTAATGGTTTTCGACTTGACGCTGTCGTTGCTGCGGTTTGATACTCCAGTCGGGGCGGGGTTATTCGGTGGCAGACGGCTTGGGAAAACTAGTCGGCACAGCACCACAAATATATACCCCGACACCGCTCAACACGAAATACCCGCCACCGCTACTTGTTCGTCGCTTCTTATTCAAACTACTATTTGGTGACGATGGCTAGGTTTGATACACCAACCATTCAGAGCCGTGCTTGATCCGCAAAGTTTCCGTGCACCTTGCATCCCGCGACAACACCTACGTCTCCGCTAGGAACAACTTACCTTACCGATCTCCTCCGCCACGGCACTGATGAATGCCGAAGGCGGGAAGCCGACGCATGCATACAGAGATGGAGGAGATTGGCGGGTTTGTGCCGTGGGGGAGTCTCGTACGGGAACAAAGTCTTGGGGTCGATGATGGATATAATGCACGATTGTGACAGATGGTATGGGATTGGTAAGCGTGGCGTGTTTGGCTGACTTCTTTTTGGGTGCTGTTTTTGGCTGCCTTCTTCGACTGCCTTCTCTGGCGATACGGGTTTCTCTTCGGTTGCCTTCTTTTCGAGTGCGGCCTTTTTGGAGATCATACTGCCGTCGCAACATGGTCGCACAGGCAGTGCTAGAGCAACGGGACATAGCCATTCCATGAACATACATTGAGACATCGGGTGGGGAGACACCGAGGGATGTGTTCCACGGTTTCGTTCAATCTGGTCACACTGGCCGCTCGCACTCGATACCAGAGCAGTCTGCGTCGCCTGGTAGAAGGGACACATCCCTTGTGAACTTTTCCGTGGTGGTCATGAGCGCATTATTTAGACGAGACGATATATCAGTGCATGGCATCGAGCGAGGCGGAAAACAAAACTCAAAGCCGTTGGAAGTCGTATGTGCGTGCGGTCACTACCCTCGTAGGCATCGACAACTGGTGCAAGCTGTAACTACCCCGCTATGCAGGCAGTAAGCACAAACAGGCATTTTAGCATGTAGGGCTTGATGAAAAACATGCGCCTTGAGGGTAGATCAATGGATGACGACTCCGAGGCCAGTACACGGCGGCTCGCCGGGCGTCTCCGGAAGCCTGGTGATTTGCAACATGCCCATCTCGAGCGAGCCGCGGCCGTACAGCTTCTGCAGCGTCACCGCCGATGCACCAGTTCCAGATGAATCCTCTCAGCTGTCGCGACGCCGTTCAGGAGTCAGCCAGAGGGGTAGTCTGGTCTGTCCGCTCTGTCTGCGCCGTTGCCGCCGTTGCCGCCGACGACCGGCGTTGTCCCATCAACGCGAGTTGTGTTTAGTCAAGTTACACTGGGAGAACGGTACATGCATATCCATCGTACGCGAGAATTAAATGACGCGTGGAGGACGCGCTGTTAGCACTGTAGGGCACGTGATTTCGTGCTTTCGTGATTCTAATACGCACGTGATACTGGTCATGGCACGTCGTTACACGTTGGCGGTTCACTCATAAGCCCGTTCGGCACGTGCAACGGTTGATGGGCGTAGTGGAGATATCACGTGCCTTCTACTGTCCACTAGGAAAGAGGAAACGGGGAAAAGGGGAAAAGGGGAAAAGGAGAAAAGGAGAAACGGGAAACGGGGGAAGTGATATTCCGCAGATTTGTCTCCGTCCGGCCTTCCTGTCCTCCCTTCTTCATATACTCGAGCATCGTAAATATCATAAATACTGAACAAGGGATTTTAAGCCAGTTAGTCAGGTGACCAATACCACACTTACCCTATGATTCGTTTCGTAATCCTCGGATCACGATCACCCCCATTTACTTTTAACTTCAATACAAGATTCATTTGTTCCATTCCATGTATGTATATATTCTTTTACCGGCATCGCGAGATTTTGCATCAATCGTTGTAGGTTTTAGTGTGATATGTGATGTCACGTGCTATGCTCTGATAACCGCCGTCAAATGTTCCTGTTTCGGAAACATGCGACGACTGCCCTGCAGTGTGGGGCAGCGGAAGAAATTAATACTGACCCGACTATCCACCCGACTATCCACCCCCGGTTGATGGACTAAATATCGTCTATCGTCCCAATATCGTCGTGACCAACTTTTCGCGTCACTGTCACTCGCAGCGCAGTCACGGTTGGAGTAAGCGATAATGCGCGCTTTTACGCGGTTTACGCGGTTTACGACGACGACGACGTCAAGTCTGAAACGTCCTATTTACTTTACTTGACTTCATCATTGCATTGCGACCTGGTTTTCGCGAGAGCGAAGTGAAACAAACGTTGGTCGTCGCGACGGCTAGCTACCTACCCACACCCTGGCAATCCCCAACAATGCCACAAACGCTCACACCCCGACAATCGCCAACAATGCGACAAACAATAGAGGATGCGCCCTTGTCCACCGCCGTGGCCGCCGCCGCCGCTCCTGACAGGTTCAAACCATGCGATTGTTGCGATTTCCGGCCCGACGAATGGCCCGACAGCAACGCTACCTTGCACATCCGTCCCTGTATGCGGAAGTGTCCGTATTGTGGGGTTACGGTGGCTGATGCTTCGAAACTGCGGAGACATCTGACCAAGATCCTGGCGCACGAAGCGCAGAACCTCATGGTTGTGCCCGTAAGCTCTGGGAGGGAGACAAAGTAAGGAGAGCTCTTACTCCTGTTGTAGCAGCAATAGCAATAGCCCGGTTTTTCTAACATCTACTGACGCTACTCTAGAATACGCAAACGCAATGTTGATAATATCCCTAGACCGACCCGACCGACCCGAACCGCCCATGTAGAACGGCCAACACCAACTCTTCCCCTAAATACAAAGCAACCGAGTTCCCCAAAGCAACCACAACTAGACAACCACCCCCCTAAGACCCACCAAGATCAAATCCGTTACATGGAGCGGGAGAAGTTCGATCCTGAAGTCATAAAGACGTTTAAACAGCTCAAGCTATCCACTCCCGCCGACATCTCGCCCGAGGTGACGCAGCTATGGAAAGATCACAATTCCAGGGTCCCGAGCATAATCGATGCCCGACGCTGCTGGGCTGCCGAACGACCTACCGACGCGAAGCTGTTTGCCGCTACGATTGAGCAGCTACGGAGTCCAACTTCAACCTGTACCGTGATCCGGCGAGGAGAACCGACGAATGACATCTCAGCCGCCATAGAAGCTATTGGGCAATTAGTATATCCGCATTGTTGGAATCCGTTGAAGTTGGTCGACCTCCGCTCCGATATTTTGCCCGATGGCATCTTTACGCTTCCAAAGGGCGTCGTACACGCATACGAAGTCGACAACCTGCAGGTGATGCTTACTCCAAAGTACTATTGCACCCAACTGCACTTTGGTACATCCCCCACTCCCCCTTCCCCTTCCCTATCTTAAATCTTAAACCGTTACTAATGATCGCAGACAACTCCGACGGCCTCTCCAGCATCATCGGCGAAACCGGCCTCAAGATCTTCGCCACCTTCCCCAACACCCCCCACAACACCTCCCTCTTCCGCTCCACCGGCAACAACGAAGCAAAACTCGAAATGATCGGCCCCTCCCTCGAAGGCGGCCTCACCTTCCCCCTCACCTCCACATCCGTCATCGACCTCCCCTGCAACTGCTTCCACGCCGTCTGGACCCTCGAGGGCTGCTTCCTCGCCGCCCTCGACTTCACGACCCCCGCCTCGGTGGGCGTGTACGCGCATCTCCTCTCAAGCGAGGTGGATGAGCTAATGGAGCCGGAGCGGCAGCGCGATCTGTTTGACTGGTTCATCAACGCCTTTGAGGTCGCGTGGAGGAATCACCATGTCGACGACGCAGTAGCTGCGTGGCTTAGGGTCGCGGACCGCCTGACGGAGTGGGCGAGCACGGAGCCGAAGTTTTTGGAGGAGGCGACGAGGGTGTGCGAGGCTTTCTTGACGTCGAAGTGCTCGGAGGATGTGGCGTGTCCGTGTGAGGAGGGGGGGAGGGTGGGTGTAGACGGCTTTCGGGGTCACTTTGAGGAGTGCCATGTCTTTCCTAGTCTGCGCAAGAGGAGGGGCGAGACGAGGGGTATGGCAACTCGACCGAAGAAGAAGGCTAGGAAACGGTAGAGCGGTTATGGTTGGGAAGTGTATTTTGATAATGCAAGTTCGGTCGGATTAGTCGTACCGTTCGATTATCCGCCAAAACCGCAAAACCGGTGGTCATCCCAGGTCGCTGGGACGGATATCTGGCCGCCTCCAAACCCCTTCCGAGAAATCCCCCCTTTCCGACCGGGAAGCGCGGTCGTGCATCCGCATCCTCAGCACCCAGTGGAGCGGACTTGGTTCGTCCGCCAGAGAGGCTCTATCGCTGGAGCCATCGTGCAGACTACGCCGTCCCCTCACCGCCTCATCCCATTATAACAGCTACTATGGGATTCCAGGTCGCCATCGCACAGCAAGTATATGATATATTCGTTCCCCGTGGTGAAGCGCATCGCCGTCGCTGGGATGAGTCGTGGATACACTACAGACAGCGTGTACTTAGACCGTGGTGGTGTATCTCCCAGCTTCGGCGTACGTCGAGGGGGCTATATAGAGGCCTATGTGGATCTGGGAGGGTGGATGTGGGATGTATTTGCACCTTGTGGTCATTTGTACGTGGGTGGGGATTCTGGGGTAGGTAATGATTAATTTAGATGGGGAAGTAAGGAATTGATGTTATGCTATTTTGTGTTTTTTTTGTGTTTTTTTTTTGCTTGGTGATTTAATACGGGATTCTGGGTAGGATAAATACATGGTAGTGAGTTTTTCTACACGCTCCCTCCTCTCTTGATTTACCTTTCTCGGGTTGTTTACATCCCAGATTACCTATCTCCCCCCCCACCGCGTCGTTGAGCCGAGAAGCTGGTTGTTCTACAAGACATCGTGCCAGGGTTATTGGTGTGTATACCGAAAATGCACTATTCTGCCCTGAAAACTATCATCTATCCCACCCAGTACCATCCTGCCACTGCTGCTGCTGGGGCCCCTATAGCGCTTTCCTTGTTGCGTCGCTGGAGATATCGTATCTTGCGCTCCAAGCGTCATTGGGAGAGGAAGATTCGTTGTTCGGGGCCCTTGTATCCATACATCCCACCTACCTCCCACGCCATTCGCGCCGCTCATATCCATCTCACCCTTTCTTTCTCCTGCATCATCGAGGCGTCAAGCTCGCCGTCTTTGCAAAAAGTCTATGCGAGAGTTGGTGCTGGGGATACCCAATCCACCACAAACCCAGACACCTCGACACTTACCTAGCTAGGCAGTCAGTTACCCAAGGCCTTTCATAACCAGAAATACACACCATACCATAGATGTCCCCCCCTTACGCCACCATCAGCTGCGTGGCTGCGCACATGTCGGTAGGTAGATGCACCAGTGCTCGCTGAGGCCGCAGCTTTGTTTCGGCGACGCCAAGACGCAGAGACGCCCGCCTGTGTCGGCAATACCGGGTGCGCTTCCTAGCGCGGGAGACCGCCCAACGGGTCTCACGACGAGATACGCTCGGGTGAGGCGGTTTTGCGAGGCGGTATGGATCCGTCACCGCCGCCGCTGCTGCAGTCGACCCATTCCCAAGCCTAGAAGGTATCATCGCGCCCATCATCCCCGCGACCGCCACTAACGGTATATCACCGCGCGCCCTCGGCTCCAACACTCGGCTTTCGAATACATCACCATCCCACCTCCTGGAACCAAGACCCCTCGCGGCCCTACGCCACGAGGGCTCCTTTCTTGTTTGTTTACTGATTCAATCAAAGATCTCAGCGCCCCGAGCGAAAGATGCCGGATAAAGGCTCCGCTAAGAAGTCAAAGGGTACTGTCCTCAAGAGTGCTGACAAGGGCGGGAAACCTGCTGGTGCGGCACCTCAAGACTCGTATCTCGACAGTGAAGTTTAAGCTCCTATTACGCCTGGCACAAGCAACGCCACTGCTGCGCCTTCTACCTCAAAGCGTAGCGGTCGTGCCTTGTCGCTCCAAAGGTGCCTCAAGTCCGGAGACACCTTCGCGCCGTCCGTAGCCCCACCATGGAGTCCCTTCCTAGGTGATATCCCCCACTTCAAAACCTCGCCACAGCAAGCCTGCGTTGCCATATCTGCGCTGCTCTGAGCGCGTCTACCTAGATCGCCTTGATGTTTGTTGCTCCCGGAAGAACGCTATGACCCGGTGCACTTACTGTTAGGACTACCAGCGAAGTGCCTCGGTAAGTAGCGCATCATGTCCGCGTCTGTTAACTTCTCTAGACAGCAGATTTTGCTGTCGGGTGGTTTAACCGCCTCATAGCGGCCACGACAAGTACCAGCTTGCTGTGGACAGCAACCAGGACCGGGAGAAGTTCAGTCAGACGTCGCGCGTCGACGTGGTTCATACGCTCAGACCCGCTATAACACCCTCTCCATCCCTTAGCCTTGAAGTGCATCCCCATCCTCGGGCACTAGTGCGATAACCACAGCTAGAGCGAGGCCGCCGTGCGCCGGAAGTCGAACCTGCTCGCCTTCGTCGAGCCCAATGCAGCTGTCCGCTAGGCGGGCAAAGCTTGGGTCAGTGCCGTGACGAATGGGGCAGCCGGTCGAGCTTGGATGGCGTTGGCGGGGTTTGGTATCGAGCCGTAGACTGCTGCTGGGGATACCGATGATAAGTTACTATAACTAGGCTGGTGTCTGGGATGAGCGCGCCGTATCGCTGGACGATGCGGAGCTACCCTAGTGAACAGGCGCGAAAGCTGGGGTGTAATAGTTGACGGGCGGTAAGCAGTGTTTGACTGCTTTGGTTCCCTTTTTGCACATTTAATCGGAGGGGGTCAGGGGCCCGGTAGGTTAGCTGTCTAGTTATTTGGATGCCTTCCCGCCATGGTGTTTTGGGGAGCATCTTTCACAGGTTCGGGGAGGAGATTGACTGGAGCGAGGTGGTGCGTATAATCGGATGGGACGAAATATTCACCAACGTCGCACCACCCGCCGCCGCAAACGGGAATGGTATCCAGGTAACCTCTAGAATCGCGGCCTAGGCATGGAGCAGAACCCGCAAACCCGTTCGGGAAACACGCCGAATCCATCAATCCTATCAACGCTGCTAGTCCGTCCGTCGTCGACGGCGTGTCCGCCGCTGGCGTCGTGGTGGCCGGCGCAGCTGCCGGTGCGAGATGACCTGTCCACAGCACCTGAGGGGACCGCAGGGCGAGTATACTGGGAAGAAGGGCGCATAGCCCCCCTTTAGTGACGCGGCGAGGACGGATGGGGATAGAGCGCTGAATACAAGCTAGCAGATACATAATACGGGTGTTATGCCGCGGTGTGATTGAGGAGTCGAGCAGCAGTAGTCCCGTGTTGCCAGTCTTGCCGACGGCGGCGGTGGTGATGGTTGGGGCGGGCACGCTGGTACACCCTCTTCCCCCTTTTCGGGCGAGAAACAAAATACATCCCCTAACTCGACCGTACCACGCCGCATATGTGCATTCATTCGGTACTTGGGAGCATGGCGACTGACTGTCGTGGTTTGGGAAGGAAGAACATCCCCATGCGATCTCATTCTTCGTTGTCTTTTGCCGAAAGTACTTGACCTCCGTGCGCGCCATAACATTCTCTACCGCGGCCAGCTGTGAGCTGGTGTCACAAGGGCTTCTCATCTTCGCTAGCGGGTCGTAGAAACTCGCCTTTCTCGGCAACCAACACGCAAGCTCATCCAAGAAGGGGAGTATATCTGCCAAAACTCCCCATATCAGCAAGACTGTGGTGGCACGCACAGCGCCGAAGATGTGGGCAAAAGAGTGCCGAAGGGCATCTGCCGGGCGAGAAATTCGGAGATATACCTTTGGCGGGCCTTCAGGGAGCGATGGGACGGCAGTGACGGCAGTGACGGCCTGCGTACATCAATCCGCTGCTAAAGGATATAGCATCGGCGTGACGTTCAACAAGAAAAGCGAGGTTGGAAGGCAATATCAATATCGACATTGAACATGCGCTCCACAAAGAATCAAATCGTCGAGTTTTTGAGCGTCTCGAGTTCGACTCTGTTGGTCTGGATGGACCCCGAGAACCCTTACTTCTTCACTACTCACCCACATCATCGCCACACACCACTGCTAACACAGCGTTTACTTCCGCTCCTGCTATGCGCCCTGTGCGGCGACGTTATGGACCTGATACTAGCAGCAGCCTTGTAGCAGGTCAGTTTTGCGAAGCTCGTAGAAAGACGAGTGCGAGTATTGGGAGGTTTGTTAAGCCAGCCCTGTGCGACTGCTGAGCATGAGATCTTCTTCTTTTTGTAAACAGAATTGAACAATGCAATGCGCGGCAGGCGTCAAGACCTTCGGAATATATTATGGTATTCATACCATACTTCTTCTCCATCTGACTCCACTCCATTTAAGCAGAAATAACCACTGATCATCTGAAAAGAGTGAACTGCTTGGTGAGGGGCGAACTACAATGCCAATGGAGGGAATCAAAAGAGCAGCTGCTGCCACTGGACCGTCCTGTATTGGCCAGAAACGGCAGAGGCTCAGGTATGTGGGATACCGCAGCTCCTTGAAACTATATCAACTCTCAACTAACCGCCGTAAACACAGAAAGGGGATATGGTTTAGTGGTATAACGCTTCTTTAGCATAGAAGAGGTCCGGCGTTCGATTCGCCGTTTCTCCAGTGTTTGATTGCTTCGGCATTTTTTTATTTTATTTTGCTGTCCAGCTGTGGATACGTGATGGGGCATCGATAGTGTGGTGTTTCCTTTTTTGGTGACGGCCCCTCTTCAAGACTTTTTGGGCGGCACGAGTGTCTGGAATATATTTCACGTGACCAATTTTGCTTAATTAATTGAAGGCGGTGGCAGAATCGCGTAGATTCGCGCATCGCGTCAACCGCATTTGGGGGTTAGGGGTCAAGAATGACAAGAATGACCTCAAGTACGGGAGTCTCAGCTCGATTTCTATCTTCCCTTCACTAACTCCAAACTCGAAGCCGCCTGGCTCGCTGCGGAGGGATCACAAAGCATCCCTAGCCACATATACGGAGATGCGAGAAGAGGAAGGTGAAGAAGTGGAAATCCTGCATGTTGCAGCTACTCTCTCGCCCTCACCGATATTGCAGGTAGCGACGCAGGAGATGTGAGAGCAGGATAAAAGAGACCATTATGTCGTGAATAAGCGTGAGTGTCCATTTCTATGATCTTGGTAATTGATCTCGCTGTGCGTCTATGGATGACGGAGAGGGGTGTAAATTAACTGGTGCATGTACGTGTTTGTAGTTGAATTTATATCCCAGCTTCGACACTCCCAGCTTCGACACTCCCGCCGGATACTCGCACCGGACGTCCCGTCCTTGTGAGCTGGCTGCTGTTGGCACCAACTATCTATCCCCTCGCAATGCCACGGAGAGCCAACAAACCAAGATCAACACCAACATCAACATCAATCTGCGCACCCCGTTTCCATTGCATCGATGCCCTTCTGCGTACTTTCAGTCTACTATATAATGCGGACAAGCCTGCGAACCCGCCAGAGATGATACTGTCGGAGAATACAACGCGCCGCCTTCCAATACCACCCGCGACCCCGTAGGACTCAGACCGGCACATGGACACCCCACTCGAAAGCCTCGTCGGAAGCCGCCCGCCCACATCTCGAGTTTGCACCTTACAGGTACCACGTCGACTCATACGCGCCCCGATGCAGTGGATCGTAGCTAGAGGCGTTGCCTCTAAGCTATGCATAGCAGCAAAGAAGATCGTGCGCGCCCTCCTCGCCGCCAACCTCGACATGACTCCTGCATAATATACATTGCGGGGAAGATACCAGCGGGTGACAGCTCAGCCTCCGCGCTGCGCGTGAGGGTAGCGTGTAGTACATTGCCAGGTGGACCCATCCATGGTGTAGGCACATCACGAAGATGTCGAACATCTCGAACTGGGCAAAGTTCCTGATGTCGAAGCGCGAACACAGTTGCCCGCCTTGTGTAGCTGGTCGGCCGCCTCGAGCATCTCAGCAACGGCGGCAACGCTACGGTATGCGACGTGTAGGCAGACAGAAGGTGTCGACGCAGGACGTGCAGGGATCCCGAGGGCTCATCTCGACTTTTTTGCATACTCTCTTCGAATCGTGCGTGGATGTATCCTATCAACAATCAAACATCACGCCCCGGGTGCCCGTGTATCCCACCTACGCTGTATTTAGACACGGTGCAAAACCGCCGTCCGCTAGCCTTTTCGCGTCTCCTGGCGTGGAGCCTGGTTATGCTGTGACATGCGACATGCGCCATCCGCCGCAAAGGAGAAGCATCGATGAAACCTTCTTGTGTTGGCCTCGCCTTGCGGCTATTCAGGACAAGTCGAATAGAAATGGCTGTCACATCAGGAGCCGACCTCTGTGAACAGCGGCGACATGCTGCGGTTCCTGTGATGAAGAGGGGACAGCAGCGGAGGTTCCGAAAGAGAAGGAAGAGCGGCAGGGAGACGGAGCGGAAGAGAAGCTCCTCGATTGGGATGGCGATTAGGTTGCGGTATATAGGAAGATCGTGGCAGGCGCTAAAGGGTGGGGGGGGGGGG